>JAQGAA010000055.1:0-36207 GCA_034696425.1 Isotoma viridis
GTGGAAACGACGAGGGCTCCTTACCTTGTCATCTCAGATTTGACCCTAAACCATCGAACAGAACAGAACAGAACAGTTTAAATATAAAAATTTAGAATCAGCGAGCTAATTCAACACAGGCAAATCCGACCATGGCTGCACCCTGACTTCCTATGGAATTTAAGTCCATCAGGAAAGGAAGAATGGAGTTCCCTTAATATTCTTCATTCTTTTACCACAAAAGTAGACAATATTTTTTAAAAGCTAATAAATTTCTTGCTGAATTTAATTTGTTTAAACATTTTTTGAAATCGTTTATTCTAGGTAATTAAAGAAAGGAAGGCCGCGAGGAAAGGAAAATCAAAAAGCATCAAATCTGACGATGATTCAGAAATTTTTGGTAATTGCTTTAATAGTTTATGTTACATTTTAAATTTTAAAAAGTTTATACAGATTCTTTTAAAATGATTATAGGAAAGCGTCGAAAAGCGTTTTTGGATTTGCTCCTTGACGCTCAAGAAAAAGACCCTGCAGCTTTGCCAGATTTGGACATTAGAGAAGAAACTGATACATTTATGTTTGAAGTATGAATCACTTTTTCAAGTTTTTTAATGTTTTTAAATTTTAAACAATAGTTCTTTTATACTGTAAATTCGAACAGGGCCATGACACCACTGCTGCTAATGTAAACTGGACAATATTCCTATTGGGCCATAATCCAGAAATACAAAAGAAAGTTCATAAAGAATTAGACGAAGTCTTTGGAGATGACAAAACAAAACCTATAACTTCGGAAGATTTAACACGCTTGAAATATCTTGAACTTTGTATCAAAGAAAGTTTGAGACTTTATCCAAGTGTTCCGTTCTTGGGAAGGGCTATTAATACCGAGTGCAAATTAGGTAATTTATTTCTTGATTTTGACTTAGAATTTTTGAAAACTTTTGAAATGTTTTAAAAACTAAGTTGTCTTAAACTTTTAGATGAAAATACAACAATTCCTGTTGGTACACAAGCATTTTTCCTTTCTTATTTTACCCATCGAGACCAAGAAGTGTTTCCAGATCCAGAGAAATTCATTCCAGAAAGATTTCTACCGGAAAATGTTTCTGGAAGACATCCCTTTGCTTATCTTCCTTTTTCAGCAGGGCCAAGAAATTGCATTGGTATGAATGAATAAACAATTAAATCTTTTATAAATCTTTTGGGGTAAATTAGTCATTTAAAATTTATTTGAATTTTAAAAACAGGACAAAAATTCGCTATAATGGAAGAAAAGGTTCTATTAGCAAACTTATTCCGGAATTTTCAAGTAAAGTCTATGGAATCCAGAGAAGGCATAATTTTGCTGGCCGAGTTAATTATGAGGCCAAAGAATGGAATTAAAGTTCAGTTGAAATCCAGAAATTAGTTTATTTTTAGTTCAAAAATCAACAAAATATAATTTAAACTCTAAATTTTTAGTTACAAACAAGTTTAAATATTACACAAGTGTATTATAAATTAATTGAATATTTAATTAAATTAGAGTTAATTTAATAATCAAAAGTCAGCATTCCAATTAGAGAAAAACTGATGAAACTGATTGAAAGAAGGAGGAAACCTGTTAAAAAAATGTATGAAATAATTATCAGATTCAGGTTATAGTTCAAAAAAGCAAGTTTCAAAATAAATTAAATTACTTTTGAGTCCTTTCATAAACGAAGCTTTAGATTTTGTACTGCAATCCTCTTCAGACGTGTATTCTTTATCAATCTCTAGATAAGTTAATTGTAGTCTGTCTCTTGCTAAGATATTCCTCAGTTTATCCGGATCTACTCCAGTATTCAAGCAAAAGGGAAGATGTGGTCCAACTGATAGTTCGTTTTGTACTACGCTTCGTAATTCATCTGTCCAGTTTACATTGTTGCTTACATAGTCTCTACGTATTTTTTATTATTTAGAGCAGCTGGGGCTTCTAGTATTGGGTCGTTTTCATCCATAGGCCTAGAGTGTGGGTGTAACAATTAAATTAATTTAAAAGGTTTTTTTTTGTTTCTTTTTGAAAATAGAAATAGCTTACGATTGAAATCGTTTAATTCCTAAAAGCTTCATAAGCCTGTATGGAGAGTTATCACTTCTACAAGATGAAAAAGATCCTTTAGGGTAATAAAAATCCAGCTGAACACATTTCATTCTCAATTCCATAACCCCCAATAACTGCTTTTGAAGGGTGGGTCCATGTGCTGTCGTATTTGCATTCTGTATATTTAAAATGTAATAAATTTTTGTGCAATAAAATTACCCACGGAGAATCATTTTTAGAATCATGCAAAGCGTGCATATGTAGATCTATCTCTCAAAACAAAAAGCACGACATGGAATACACTGTCGCAGAAATCTTTATGAATTAATTTTCTATTCTCAAATACGAAATACATAATCAATTTAATTTTAGTTTTCCCTTATATAAAACTTATAAATCCGGTAAATAGTAATTAACTTAATGAGAAAACCCACACGAAATTACATTCCTTACCTTTGTCCATGACTTATCATTACTTAACCTTCAACTGCATAATAATTACCCAGTCTTTAAAAATGCAATATTAATTTATTTCTATAAACCTAACATTCATTTAAATCAGGTTCGGATGATAAAATACATTAAAATGCTCTTCACATTGTGTATGCGTTTATTTCTATCCCTAATTAACAAAGCCTGGAGCAATGACTACAAAAAACCTAAATTTGCATTATTATCGCGTGAAGTGGCTTTTTATAGTATTTAACCACAGGCCACAAGAAGATGAATACATAGTACACAGTAGAATTATTATCTAATGTCACTCCTGTTTTTCCTATCTTGTTGGTATGCACATAAGTTCTAAAACAATCCTTGCATAAAAAACAGATTCAAACAGCTGAATTTACTTTAACTTTGTTTTTAAAACTAAAAGTAACGCTTATTTAAAAAATAATAATCTGATTTAATAATTTCCTGGTGATTATAAAATGGCTGATAGTGACGGTGCCTTGTACCCTAAAATTGAGCCTTTTAATAAAGGATTATTAGAGGTTTCAAAAATTCATACGTTGTACTACGAGCAGTGTGGGAATGAAAATGGGATTCCTGTCGTTTATCTGCATGGGTTAGTTAATTGCTAATTTATCTACAATACTACAATTTAGAAAATTACAAATACTAAAATTCCAAAGTGTATTGAATATGTTATTGAATTCTTATTGATTTTATATAGCGGACCTGGGCTAGGGATTATGGAAAGAGATCGGAGGTACTTTGACCCAAAGGCATATCACATTGTCCTGTTTGATCAACGAGGTGCTGGAAGATCCACTCCTGCTTTCTGTCTGGAAGAAAACGACACTTGGAACTTGGTAGAGGATATCGAAAAATTGAGGTTTGATTTATCATCAATCTTTTTCATACATTTATTTCATTCAAGTCTGATACAATTTTTTTTAAATAAAAAATCTTGTCTTGAATCTTGATAAAAAATCTAGACAAGTTAATTTTTTAGCATTTAAATTTTCACCTGTCCCCATTTACAACATAGCTTATTTATAGTTGGATGTTGGCTTAAAAAGACAAACTAAAAAAAAACAGTTCAAGCTTTGTGAGTTACTGTTATACTCCAATTTCTAAAATCCACAGCAGTTCTAATAACCTAATACACATTTCAGATAAACTTCTTCCGTAAATGAATATTATTTTATAAATTATTTTTTATATACATTATTTTTATTTTTCAATAAATTGAAATAAGCAAACAGACAAGCACAACGTTTCGAAATTTTGAAATCAGATCTCACAAAAATAAATGTGTTGCTCCCTTCAACCACAAACTGTTCTACAGCCCTTCCATTCTCCATAAACTATATTATTTTTCCCTATAGACGATAAACTTACATGTTTGCAATTTTGCATAATCATAAAAATGACTCCATTATTAATCCCCTATGAATTTAAAACCAGAACCCATCTCAAAATCGACCGGTGGGTAGTTTTCGGAGGAAGTTGGGGCTCAACCCTCTCCCTAGCCTACGCAGAAACCCACATAAACCGAGTCCTAGGCCTAATCATGTGGGGCATCTTTACCTTCCGACCTGAAGAAGTCCACTGGCTTTATGAAGAAGGAGCATCTTACATATTCCCTGACTACTGGGAAAAATACTACGAAGCTGTAATCCCTCCAGAAGAAAGGTCAAACCATGTCAAAGCCTATTACAAAAGACTAACAGGAGATGACGAAGAGATTAAATTAAAATGTGCTAAATCCTGGGCAATTTGGGAAGTCGCTTCAAGTCAATTAAGACTCAACCCAGAGAATATTGCCAGATGTGACGAAAGCAATTGGACTTTAGCCTTTGCCCGTATAGAATGTCATTTCATGGTTAACCATGGGTTTGTAAAGAGTCCAACTCAATTACTTGATAACGCTAAAATAATTGCTGAGAGTGGAATCCCTGTGTCCATTGTTCAAGGACGGTATGACATAATCTGTCCCCCAAGAACTGCCTGGGCTCTTTCTAAAAAGTTGCCTAATTCAGAGATTCATTTTGTTGACGATGCGGGCCACTTGGACCAAGAAGCAGGCACTACTAAGAAACTTGTTGAAGCTACTGATAAGTTTAAGGTTTTGATCAAATTGTAATAATACTTATAACTCAAATTAAATTAAATATACTTGCTTTTTAGCTTTATTTTAAACTTTCAATATTTTTTTCTCTCAAACTTATACATTTCTTTGAGCTTTAATTAATTAAATTAATTAATTCCCCTACTATTACAACAATATACTTACTAATGAGTTTTAAAACAATGAGAATAAACCAAGACAAAAATAATAATATAAGACAGTTCACTCCCTTGTGATTTTAATTATAATCAATATAATAACAATTGTGATCTTAGTTAATTTCATTTATCATTACTTTAATTGTACACTGAATACAATCTTTGCTGCGTGTTGTGTTGTTTGCGTGTAAGAATATTAAACAATTTGAAAAATCATTTCTTTTGTTTAAAATATTATATTATAATTTGTATCATTAACATTGCACAAGTGTGAGTAAGTTTCTCGAGTAAGTGACAAACTAATAACTCTAACATAAAACTCATTTACATTTTATTAAATTAGTAAGAAAACAATTCGGATTAATAATAGAGTTATTCTAATGACAAATATATCAGTTTCACATTTCAATTAGAGAGACTTATGGATTTTCGTTTACACAAATAAATAATAATAAAGAACACAGCCAGTTTAATAATAATATTTACATTGAATAATAACAATAATAATAATCTTTCTATTTTATATTCGTATAATGATTTTTGACTTGATTAATTATTATAAGATCTTGTATTCCAGTACAAGATTCACTGACAAGATATTTTAGCAGTCATACGATTTATTAGCATTTACCTTTACATTTTATTATTACATTACCAGTAGGATCACACTTGCTACTACTGCTTTTATTTTACTACATTTATAGGTTTGATAATACACAAGAAGATTATCATGGCATCAATTACATCATTGTTATAATTATGGCAAAAATACATTCTCTATTTTTTGCAACAAATTATGTCAAAAAAGAAATTATCTTTTTTCAATTCTAATTAAAATAAAAGTTTTTGATACATTTTTAACTAACTACGACTACTACTGCTAGTACAGGGTTTCATTTGCTGTTTTTGCACAAAATACACAGTCTACTAAATTGTACTACGAGATTACCCGATTTTGCTGCAATACTTTTTTTATTATATTACATTTTTGCATGTTACATAATGTGCAACACGACATGTTTTTTAAAAGTCGGTGCAATGTGCAGTAAAATAGCAACAATAACCTTCTACTACTTTTTCTCTACTGATTTTTAATATTATTTATATATAATTATATAATTGATATTTCGTATATAAAAATTACATTTTTAAGTAATTTTATAATCATTTCTACTTTTGTATCATTGGATCTTCCAAGATACCCGACTACCAATGCAATATTATATGCAGAATTTTTCTTTAGATTTAACACAGTATATTAATTTTTCGATTTGATACTCGCATCCCGTAATAATATCATTATTATCATTTTATCATTTACATTGTTACCGAGATAGTCCGTAGTTTTGTGTTATGGTCAATATAACTTCTATTAAATTAATTATTAAAAATTATCATTTCGATTGATTTCTTTAATTAGTGAACTTTTTTCCTTCTTTCAAGAATTCATTTTGGTTATTGTTCCACAGTTTTGTGTAGGGAAGGACGCTTTTTTAAACTTTTAAGGTGTAAAAAATACTTGATTTTTGATCTTTAGGTTTTATTTAATCGCTTTGGAAATAAATAAATAATTATTTCAAATTATCATCCTCTTTAGAATGCTCTATCAAAACTAGTAGTAGTAGTGTGTATTCTTATTATTATATATAGTGGCAATAATTGTAGTCTTACGGGTTTTTATATATAGTTCTTCAATTTCTATTTTGACTTGGGATTTTTAACTGTTTCTATACAAGATTGACTTTTTACATAAGATTTTTCATTTTAAAACATTCATTACATTTCAGTTAGGAGAGAGACTACTATTAATGGCTTTGGATAGGATATAGGTATACCAGGTGTAATTTTCATTCTTCAGCTTTTATACAAGGAGTTTGTGTTGATATTTAATATTAATAATAATTACTCGATTGTATTTTGACATCATGACTAGAAACCTTTGACCCCAAAAGATTCACGTAACCATTCAAAAGATACCCAAAAAGTTAAAGACCAAGGACCAAGTCGCATCCAGATTGGTAGAAATCCTTTATAAAGTGCGAAAAATCCTTCATTTCGTATAGTTTTTTGTAGACAATCTATAGAATTCTTGTAATACAATCCTTTCCCATTTTCCGTGGGTTGATTCATCACTCTGGTTTTTACTACATCAGCTGGAGTTCCCATTACAGTTGCTGTGAATCCGGCCAGCAGACTAAGCAGAAAAAAACGTATACAAAAATGAATAAAAATTGCTGAATTGCGTAATTATTTAATTTAAAATGAATTTAAAGAAATTGACACTAAAAAATGCCTCTAATGACTAATTGTAGTTTGAATTACCTTGATAAAATATGTACACTTGTCCCATCCTTCATCGTAGTATTTCTAAGAAGGAACCTTTTAGCTGAATCGTACGTAGTTAAATCACCCAAATTGACCAGAGCACCTCTTTGGACATTTGGAGCCCATCCTCTCCACAACCCCCGGATGCCTCCTTCTTTCCAGATTTTTACTAAAGCTTCAGCAACACCTTTGACCCTTGGAGGTTTCCCTTCAAGCTTTCTACGACCTTCCATTTGTAACTGGACTTTTACTAGATCCATTGGATTCGCTTTACAAATTTTACAGATTCATTATATGTTCTATGAACATCTCTCGCTACCTATTTCTGTTATTCAACATTTATTTTAATTCACATGCAACTACAAATAGGCTTTTTAGTTACCAGTAAACTGTGCAAATCCACCAACAATCAATCCAGTGAGAGCTGCCTGCATTTAATAAAAAAATTCTTAGTTAAATAGGATTTTAATTTAATAAGTATTATTTTGGCATAGGGAAAACTACACAATTTCAAATGAAATTTTTAAACTGCGTTTTTTCAAAAAGTTTAAAAAAAAGATTTTAATTAGGTAATAAATTAATAGATTAAGCTTTAAAAGTTTTTACCTTTTAAAAGTAAAAACCTAGTTAGATTAAACATTAAAATTGTTAAGAAGGTTATTTCCAGGAACAGGTTAATTAAGGCATACTAAATTCCAACTAATTATACAAAAACCCACAAACACAAATCCCCGTGTCCAAAAACGGTTGCATTTAGAAAACACACAAAAATATAAATCGATGAATGAGTATTATTTCATTTAAAAAATGTAAAATTAGTACTAATTATTGCTGAAACCAAAAAAACCAAAACAATTTTCAAAAATCTCCCAAAATTTTAAAATCTCAACCCTTCCTCTCTCCTTATCCTTACTTAAAACAACCCACCTTATGAATCGGATAAGATCCATCCGGCTCCCTTCCAAAAATATCATCCCTAATCTTCTCATAAAGAGCCATTCGTATCCCAGAATAAATAACATGTCGATAAAGAGCAGGTGACAGTCCATTCCATAAATTAACCATTCCTTCATTCTTAACAACTCCTAAAGCCGTCTTCAACATTCCCATCCGCTCCTGAGGGGTTGTCAATGGAGAAGCCTTTTGTAACTCTCCAGCTATCTGCATCCTCGTCTTTGTCAAGTCTAAGGGATATGTCACTAAATACAAAAACAACAAACCACAATTCAATTCAAACCAAGGTCAAATTTAAATTCCAAATGTCAAATGTCATTTTTAACCCCCTTCAAGGTCATACCTGTTTCTGCCATTGCAGCTGCAGCAAAAGCGATACAATACTTCTGAAAGAAATCCCATTTCGGTGTCTCCTCTTGCAATTTCTCTTCGTGAAGGATGAACATAACCATTTTGCAAATTCAAAATTTTATCAATTAAAATCCCTTTATCAGTAATAATCATCGAATTGCTTCCGATACTTAATCCCTTTTGCTAATTCAAATTCCAGACTAACACTTATTAGAGAAAGTTCCACCTGACTTTCTCCAGTAGAAAAATTAATTTAGAAAATCGACTAATCCTTGGCTTTAAATCCAAACACATTTCAAAATCATCTTCAAATCTTTTTCCTCTCCACCCATCTTATTCTTAACCCATTAGCCAAGAAAGAACTCTTACTAAGATGATGAAATTTTGCAAATACTTTTTCCTATTTGCAAAAAAAAAAAAAAACTCGCAAATATTGGCAATACTACTACTACTATACAAAAGTAGTAAACTACGGAAGACTCTATCTATCTGTATGTGGACTCATTGCTTGTTGCTAGTTGCCACTACCACTGCAAACACCAACTAACTTTGTTAACGCTTGTGTGATATAATATCTAAGTTAGTAGTGTGTATAATAAAGTATTTAACAAGATGAGTTTAGGTTAAGAAAACGAGGAATATTTTGGATGATAATAATAATAATATTAAAACAAGATTCTATGGAAGATCCAACAAGGTCCATGATCCTTGTTGCATAAGAATCAGTATGGGTCTTTTGTATATCTCTTAGAAATAGATTTAATACTAGTAGTGGCAGTAGTAGTAGTTTAGGTTTAAGTTAGTGACTTAATTTTATTAGTATAATGATGATAATAATATAATAATGTAATGTGCATATTGAGTTTGAGAAGATAGGATGATGATGATGATAGGAATAGCATGATTGAAAAATCCAGTGGTGCAAACAGAAACATGTGTATAATGTATACAGTAGAATGAGATAGGATTGCAATGCAATATTATAATATATTACGTAAAAAACATAGTTTCTCTTGAGTAAGTAAAAATGTGAAAAGTTACCTCGGGTCTTTAGTTGTCTTCTCGTGTCGTGAAAAGAACCCAGGGGCGGGTTGGAAGTTGTTGGAACACTCATCTATGTAGGAAGTAGGAGTAGTAGTAATGTTGCTAAATTGTCATTCATGCAAATTGCTTTTTGTCTATTGGGAAAATTTGGATAGATTCTTGGATGAGTTGGTTAATCGGGAAATTGCATGATTGTTTGGGATGACTGTTGGAATGTAAATCGATTTTTATTTGTTCCGTCCATCAGTTCCTTTTAGTTTTGGATAGGAGAGTAATCTTATTTGAGAATAATTCATTCTGATAATGCAATAATAGTTGGGATATTAGGAAATAGAATTGGAGTTAATGGGTTGGGTGGTGTAAAAGGCTTTTAAGGGATGAGTTAGGCTTTTTTTAGCTTGGGATTTACATAAGAATTTTGTAAAATGGTTGTTATATTATAGTAAGAGGAAAAGTACTAAAATTTAGATTGGATTATACGGATGGATGATTGCATCCATAATTTTTTTATGGATTTGCATAATTTAATTTGAATTTAGGTAAAGCAACTTATTCTTGGAAATTATTTAGTAGGTATTCTTATTATTACAAGGGTTTTAGAGCAACTGAATTCTATAATACACTATGGGATGTAATTATAGCAACATTGGATAGAGATAAAGTGCACACACATGTTCTAATGATAAGCCAAGCCGTATGCTCCTATTGTTAACTTTTATATTCGGTATTTTCAAAATAATATAATCAATAATGCTATCAAAGTTTTATTTTTATCTCTATTTTCAAGTATGGATTTATTATATTCAGTAATAAATATTAAAAATATTAAACCCTTTAGTACTATGGGTAAATCTGGAGCAAAAATAATGAAAAGTTTATAGCGATGTTATTTGATTTTTAATAAGTTTACGTATGCAAACAATGGAACAATGCCGTTCTTTAGTTTACTTAGGTTGCCTTTGCAAGTTTTATTATTGTTTGCATAGGCAACCAAATAAAACACAGAAAGCAAAGTGTGTGTGTAAAGTAAGTAATGTATAAATGATAATGCAATTTGCAATTTATAAACTCATTGATTTTTGCTATAATTTGCTTGTACTAGTGGTGGATGTATGTATTGTATTGTAGGGTTCATTGGGAGAAATTGCATTATTGTGGTTTGACTTTGGAATTTGGACTTTGAATACTTGTCTTCCCAAGTTGTTATATGCAATTTCTCTAATTCCTATAATAATATTACTTTAGTATTGTTGTTGTTTGTGCAACCAACTACAGTATTGTGAAAGGTAACGTAACGTGTTACTAGATTGTAGAAGTAATGTTGCTAAAATGCTATGCAATGCTACGCGAGACCTTGAATTATTCCCAATGTTTTATGGTAATGTGATAATAATAAAAGAAATCATTGAACCACGCTCATTAGACTTTGAAGTGTATGTAATAGTAACATCAATGGGATTAAGTATAAAAATAAAATAATTGATATGCGAATTTAGATTTAACTGGAGATGATACCTGCAAAATAAAGCTTGAAATTTATTTTAGGATCAAATAATCAAATCCAATATAATCAGCAGATGTTATTTCATACTATTCATTTTATCAATAAAATAAAATAACTATTCTTTATTTATAGAGATAAAGGATGATGAGTTCAAGTAGTTTACGCAATGCAACTGATTTTGAGAGCAATGGGATGATGTGTTGTATAGTTTTGGCTTTTTATGCAGACAAACAATGCTTAAATTGATTTGACCTTTGACAATTGAGCTGGATTCAAGTAAAATTGGAATAACAAAATCATTATCATTATGAGACATCAGAGATTATTTTGATTCGATTGATTCTGTCTGCATGGGTGGATTATTGATTAAATTGACGTAATTACTTGAAACAATTTTATCTTTATCCATTTATTTGCTACACTTTATGTCATTTTAATAAAAATTATGTCATCTAACGGAGTGAATTAAAAAAAGTTCAACCCAATGTTTGCATTACTTTGGAACCAGCAAACTTTTGCTAGTCCACTAGCTCTCAGCATGAAAATGAATGCGAAAAGACCTTCAGATTTAACAAATCATCGTTGAAAATGTCACGCATATTTAATTGTATCTTAAATCACGCGATACTTTGTTCTCTACTGCTTAAAAATGAAAATTCACTGAGAATAGCTTTAAATACTATGTCAATTTGCTTTACTGACATTAGGCACGATTATAGGTTTAAAAAAAACCAGCAAAAAACTTAATCAATTTGCTAATACAGTCTTAAAATCCTGATTTTTCATGATTCAATTCAATGTATTCTCCCGAGCGTATCGTGCAATATGACAATAGCGTTTACAGTAATATGTTGAAACATTTCATTCCCCATGATGATGACACGATATACGTGTCTTGCTGAGCAATACTAAAAATTTTAAAATAAAATATAGTATTTTTTAGCAGTGGCATATGGGACTTTAGATAACCAGTATGCAAATAAAAAGTTGCTTCAAAACTTTTCAAAAAATGATAGGATTAGTCGGATCTGCAATAACTTTACTCGCAGGTCATCACGAGGCTGGAATTTCACCTCCAGACATAAAATTAGCATCTTGGATCGATGGGGAAAGTGGACAATGGAAAAATGAAGTTTGGAAAGATCTTGATGACGAAGGACCAGTCACACTGGTTCAGGATAAGTACAATATGTACATTGCTACAAATCAAGTTTTACTAATCACTTTTCTTTGTTCTGCTTCTTATCCACTGGAATGGGATTTTTCGCATGCAAAGGTTCTTAATTTTATATAAATTTTCAAAAATAAATAATAATCAATTTTTTATTCGCTATTTGTCCCTCCTGAGAATAATAGCTTAAAACCGAGGCTAATTAAAGCTAAAAAATAAGAAGCCCTATAGGCTCTTAAAAAAAACTTTTACGGTATTCCCTTAAAACTGATATACTTGACTTTTCTCAATACCCCAAAATAGTGGCTACTCGCTCATGAAAACACCCTTGGAGTGTATCTAATAACTTCTAGACGAAACTCTACTGACATCGATAACCCCAAGACGTTTACATACTATTCTCAAATCGCTTTCTTCGGGGATCCAAAAGTGTATGATGGAATGTACATTTGCAAAAGTGCTATTGATAATGATCCTTCGAAGCAAAACAACTTTACATTGTATTGGGAAGGGGGCCCTTTTGATAACCCGTTTGTACTTTCGGATAAGAACTTAACTATTTGGATTGATAAGTCGGATAGAATCATCTTCCCTTGTCATGTTACTAATCCTTTTGTTGATGTTAGTTTACTCCAGCAACAAATAGTTATTAATAATCAGGTAACAAATATAATGATTCACCTTGAAGTTATCAATTTATCTGAATCTTTACTATCCAAAAAATCACATAGTGAGGCTTTTGCCCAGTGGCTTTACGTATCAAAAAAATGCATTTTTATATTTTTGGGCTAGAGCAACCCTGAAGAAACTTGGAGTCTGGTACCCTTATCATCAAGGCTGAAATATCAACCAGATTTAGGATTTATTTATGAAAGAGCTACATTGTCCGAGAATTGGTTGGACCCTGGAGTTTATAAATGTGTTACTGGAATTGCAAATGACAGCGATAGTGATTTCGTTTTGATTAATTTAATTGCTTGTAAGTTTTTATTGTCAGGATATGATTGAAACTTATGAACTTAAGCTTTCAAGTTTAATCAAACTTAAACTTGCAATAATAATTCTTTAAAAAATTACAGCAATCGAACCAGAATTTCAACTAGATTTTCCAATTACAACAAACGCATCTTTAAAACAAATGCAAACCAATTGGATAAGCTTTGAATGTTGCTCGAGCTCAGCTATACCCCCAAGAATTTCTATTTATTCATGTGGAAGCCCCTCTGAATGCAAATTGATTTACATTTCATTACAAAATGAGGTTAAAAAAATAATTAGTTTTTAAATATTTATTAAATCGTAGCTAACAATAGACTTAATGTGTAAAAATTAGATCCAAAATGACGAATTGTCAAAAGTCTTTAGTCTTAATAAACGTGGAATTGATCGTGTTAACGGAAGCTGTCTGACTTCGTCGTTCATGCCTTGGACACATTCTGCAGATGTAAGCGTCGTACGCTGTGTTGGCGATGGTATCAATGTCACTAAGGAATTTTGGACTTCGAAAAATCCCCAAAACATTTCAAGTATGTTTCGTTTGAACGTATTCTTCCACGAAGTTGAATTATAAATATAAATCACAATTAAAACTCAATTTTAGCTTATCATAACTGGGACACTGAAAGCCTTGAAAAATGGATTGAAATCGAACCAAAACCATCAAGATGGTCTGAAAAGAAGATCCCTGGGGTACCCCCAAAGAAAATCCCTTCAGATAAGAAAGAAGACATGTATTCAGTTTATGCTGGACAATCTATCGGGTTTAATTGCAAAGTTCCATTATACTTCTTCTCTTATGGAGCTCGATCAATTGTTAATTACAAAGATGGAACAAAAGAAGTTCAACCTGGTTGGTTTTTTAAAATATTTACTTTACGAGATTGCCAAAAATTCTTTGCAAATATATGTCAACGACTTATACAACTATGAGCTAGTGATGGAATCATTCTGAATTTATAGATTATTTCACTACCTCGGGTCACAGAAAAATTCCTTTTGATTTCCTACTACAAATAACACCTTTGGCAACTCTAATGACTATTGAAAATGTGACAAAGGAAATGGCCTCGTTAACTTGCATTGTCCCTGTGTCAAACTCGTCAGAGTGGATTAAAAAAACTATATTTCTTTCGGTGAAAGGTGAGGACAAATGACACAATGTGACAATCGAACATACATGTCCTGAAATTCTTCCCTCTAATGTCATGAAAATTTACGTCCTGAAATATTTTTAGAACCCGCACTACCCACAATAGAAACTACAAGTATGGATACCATTTTTTGGAATGTGAATGAGACTGATAGAACAATCGAGTGTAAGACTTCAGGAGACCCTGAACCACATCTTATATGGATTAAAGATAATACGGTAGGATGAAATCAATTAAATGTTCTTTAAAATCCTATTGGATAAGCAAAACCAAGGTCTTATCATAATTTTATATCCCAGATACAGTTAGGGTCACAATTCAACGTTAGTAAACACCATGATGGCACCCACATTCTTCACATTCCTATTGTAACTCATGATATCCAAGGAGAGTTCAAGTGCATTTCCGTGAATTTTGCAGGTCGCATCGAGAAAGTATTTAAAGTTTTTGTTGAAGGTTCGATAAACAAATTATTTAGTTATTATTATCTCATCCTTATTTATTGCTTTGAATACGAAGGAACTTGTCAATGTTTTTTTAATTCTGTTAAAAATTAATTTGCAGAGTCGCATGCGGTAGCTCTTACAACAACAATTCTTGTTTTGCTATTTATTCTTTTGCTACTAGCTGGTGGGATGTTTATCATAAGGAAGACATTAATGCAAAAGAAGTCACTAGATAACCTAAGGGATCATGTGTATAACAATGGAGAACAGGGAACTAGTGCGAGTAGTTGAGCTTAACTTTTAGTTTAATTTAGGTTAGGCTAAACAAAATAATCTATTTACAAGTCTTCTTTGTAAAAACTGAAAAATTAAATTGAATAATAATTATTATTAACAGAAGAAGCACAATAGCGGATTATCTACAGTCAGTACACTTATAATCATTTAGTCCTAGTGAAGAAGTACTATGCTAGAATATATTTATCATGATGATACAAGCTTTTCATAATTTAGACTCGCAAGAACTTAAGCAATACTTACACACAATTAATTACTTTTTAAGTACGAGTTACTGCTATTACGTTACGACTTTAAAGAACAGTAGGTGTAAAAACTACGTTTAATAAACTACAAAGAAAATAGGGCTAACTAGTCTTATCCTAGTTTTATTTACAATCCGCTGAAAAAGTAAGACAATTTGCGTCAAATGTCCTAAAGAAATCAAGGTTCTTCATTGGCGAGAGAAAGATTGATGCGAAATCTTAGTATTTTCAGCTCACCAATAATCACAGTAAACTCATTCAAACGATTTCTACTACTAGGAATACATCCACTATTTAAAATACTATAAGGTATTATACAAACCATTTCTTTCTTTCAATTTTGTCCAATTGAATGAAATAATACAGGTAATTAAATCAAGTAGCATTTTACGGTGATCAAAAGCATTACGCACTTATAGTAAATAGCTAACGCTTCTATTTAGACCTACATAATATGTACCCTACACACATGCCTAGTTAATTACACTTATGGAGATCTAAATAATTTGTCTAAAAGTGAAAATTCAGACTTTTGTAAAATGTTACGACAGAACGTGAGATTCGACGAATTCAGTCTCATCTTGGCTGTGGTATAGCTCATAATGTCCTTGAAGAGATTCTTCAGACGCTTCTGCTGAACAGCATAAAGTACAGCGATAAGGGTTATCCATGCTATCTTCGTTAGCGCCCATCTGTAAAACAATACATTGCATTTTATTACAACTTTCCCAAAGTGTCAATTATAACCAATCCGTAAAAAGATGAAATTATAATAGTTTCAAACCTGAATATGATACAAGAATTGAGCTTTCGAAGAAAATGATAATCCACAACCCTGGCAGTCTACGAACTGATCCTCCATATCGTCATCATAATGTAAAACTTCATCGTCCTGAGAACTTGGCTCATTTGAATCGTCTTCTATTTCTATTTCTTCACATGTATAGTCTGCACCTTCCTGTTCCTGTTCAACCTCTTCAACTTCTACCACATCATCATCCCAAGACTGACTATTGTCAACGTGAGGATATTGTTCGCTAAATTCTTCTTCCTCTTCATATTCTTCTTCAGCTTCATAGACTATTTTGTTATTGGGAAAAAATTCTCTATCAATATCCAAAAGCATTGCATGCTGGTTCAAGTTATTAAACATTTCTTCGGTGGAGGAAAGTTCACCATCATCTTCATCATGGAGTGTATGGGTCATCGTGTGTTCACTGAAAATATTTTGTTTTTAAATGTCATTTAACTAACTTGAGCTTAAAAAAGTGAGGAAAAATAAGTAAGAAATAGCTAATTTATTACTTACCGATACTTGGATACTCCTAAACACTTAAAGTTACAAATTTTACACTGTATAATTCTATCCTTTGGAGAGGGTTTTCTCACATGATTCTGAACTCTACTGTTCAGAGACGAAGACGCTTTCACACTAATATCACGATTTAGCGGTTCAGTCTCAGCCTCTACTTTATTCGTTTCTATTTTGGCATTTCGAGAAACAGGAATTTTCTGCACTGCTGGTACTTTGTTACGAAACCCTGGGCCATACTTAGATGAACGTCCGCCTTTATGAAACACGAATTTATGAACGCTCAACCCTTTTGTCGTTTCAAATCTCGATGGACACAGACTGCAATGAAAAGTTCCATTTCCGTGACTAGTCTACAAAATCAGTTTTCGAAATAAAATACCATTAATGTATTACATGCAACAAATAAAATGTTGGATAGCAAGTCATGTTTCTTACTCTAGTGTGAGTTGCTAAAATATTTGTTGTCCTAAACCCGTAATGACATATCGGACACTTGTAAGGCTTCAAATTCGTATGAGTCATCATGTGCTGATTTAGAGTCCATCGCTCTCTACACAACTTTCCACAAATTTCACAAGATAGTGAGTTTCTGTTTGGAGTTTGAACACGATTTTTCTTCGTCAACGCTGCGGACTTCGGCATAGGCCTTTTTTGTGGAGGCTTTGGTTTGCTTTCTATTTGCGGTTTAGTGTCTAACTCAATGTCTTTTTCGACTTTAATTCCATTCTTTTTCCAAAGAAGTGAAGTTGACCCGTTCACACTTGCATGACATCTGGACACATGACATACCATAGCATGTTTAGAATTGAATTTACAGCAAACACAAGTAGTGCACTGGAACTTTCCTTGGCCATGACATGACTGAAATTAGCAAGTATTATATATTCTTAATACATTACTGAATTCGAAGCTGCATTTGCATATGCGATGCAGAAAATAAAGAGTTTTTTAATGTAAATACCTGATTATGTCTTTGTTTGTGTTTAAGACCATATATCCTAGTACCACACAAACGGCATGGAATAGGCCAGTTCTGTAATTGTTTCTGGGAAGTTTCTACTTTTGTCGTCTCTATAATATCGTCATCCGTTTCCATTTCAATAAGTAGTGGCATTTCTTGGTATTCATCATATTCTGGAGGATCTTCTGGTTCTCGTTTTGTATGTTCTCTTTGATGATCACTGTGTTTAAAATATAAAAACGTAACTTGAGTCTTTGAGCTAATCGATAGTGGAAAAACATGATCATAAGTTTTATTCGAACCTGAGTTCTTGAAGAGTTTCATAACCCAACCCACAATCCCCACATGTAAAAATTGCATCTGGGTTCGGTTCCACCTTAATTGCTGTAAGCCGAATCGGTTGCTTACGTGGTGGTGCTTCTGAGCGAATGGTTGTTAAATTGGACATTTGTTTGCTTCTTGCTGCAGAAACCTTTTGAGGAGAGTAGCTAGCAAAGGCATTCGTTTTAATGCCATTTGAACCTGCTAAACCAAGAGTTCTTCGTTTAATGTTGTGGATTTTATTTTTCAAAGCCAATTTCGAATATATGCCTCCATGATAACAACGGTAATGCCTCGAAAGTCCAAGATCAGACACAAATCGGCATGTACATCTGCAAAAGAAAATTAGGATAGGTACTTTGATATAATACGGATAGGGATGTATATTATTGTAAAATAAATGTCGTACTTATCACAAGCATATGGCCCTCCACTGTGACTATTCTGAAACAACAATAAAAGGTTTAGCACAACACAATAACATAGCTAGCTAGCATATAATATTCAATCTAACCTTTTTATGTTCAAAAAGAGTAGAACCAAGCCGAAACGAATATCCGCATTGGTCGCATTCGAAAGGTTTTTCTCCAGTGTGTATTAAACGATGATTTCTTTTTAAAAAAAAACGAAAAATGTAATCCAGAAACTTTTGCTACAACGTAAAACTAAAACGTATTCATATTATGAAACGTGTACGTACTTTAGGGTTGATGCTGACAAAAGAACCTTTCCACAGGTTTTACATTGATAACGACCTGCACCTGCCATTTCACCTGGTACCAAATTGTAATTGTTCTGCATTGTGTCAGTTTTAGTTATGCCATTGAGATTTGTCGGTGCTTTTATTAATTTTGGCATTGGCTTGAGCGGAACATGTGTTGCTTTATTATTTCCTATACGGGAAGTTGGTGGTCCTCTTTTCCAAGTCTTTGTATGGTACACTTTAGTATGCATAGTTAGTCCTTGACTTTCGCGAAACTGACAGGGACACAGCGGACACCTAAAAGCTCCTGTTGGAACATGCGATCTGTCTTGGTGCTTTTTTAAACTTTCGGCAGCTCGAAATGAAACCCCGCATAATTCACATTTGTATGGTTTCAAATTCAAATGGATCAACATATGATTTCTAAAACCAATAAGAAAAGGAAGTTCAGCGGAATTCATCGATTATAATTTATAGTATAATATACATTTCATTGGATTATACCTCAAGTTTCTTGCACAAGACACAGTGTTCCCACAAACCTCGCATTGAAATTTTCCGTTAGGAAAATAAAGAGTTTTTTAATGTAAATACCTGATTATGTCTTTGTTTGTGTTTAAGACCATATATCCTAGTACCACACAAACGGCATGGAATAGGCCAGTTCTGTAATTGTTTCTGGGAAGTTTCTACTTTTGTCGTCTCTATAATATCGTCATCCGTTTCCATTTCAATAAGTAGTGGCATTTCTTGGTATTCATCATATTCTGGAGGATCTTCTGGTTCTCGTTTTGTATGTTCTCTTTGATGATCACTGTGTTTAAAATATAAAAACGTAACTTGAGTCTTTGAGCTAATCGATAGTGGAAAAACATGATCATAAGTTTTATTCGAACCTGAGTTCTTGAAGAGTTTCATAACCCAACCCACAATCCCCACATGTAAAAATTGCATCTGGGTTCGGTTCCACCTTAATTGCTGTAAGCCGAATCGGTTGCTTACGTGGTGGTGCTTCTGAGCGAATGGTTGTTAAATTGGACATTTGTTTGCTTCTTGCTGCAGAAACCTTTTGAGGAGAGTAGCTAGCAAAGGCATTCGTTTTAATGCCATTTGAACCTGCTAAACCAAGAGTTCTTCGTTTAATGTTGTGGATTTTATTTTTCAAAGCCAATTTCGAATATATGCCTCCATGATAACAACGGTAATGCCTCGAAAGTCCAAGATCAGACACAAATCGGCATGTACATCTGCAAAAGAAAATTAGGATAGGTACTTTGATATAATACGGATAGGGATGTATATTATTGTAAAATAAATGTCGTACTTATCACAAGCATATGGCCCTCCACTGTGACTATTCTGAAACAACAATAAAAGGTTTAGCACAACACAATAACATAGCTAGCTAGCATATAATATTCAATCTAACCTTTTTATGTTCAAAAAGAGTAGAACCAAGCCGAAACGAATATCCGCATTGGTCGCATTCGAAAGGTTTTTCTCCAGTGTGTATTAAACGATGATTTCTTTTTAAAAAAAAACGAAAAATGTAATCCAGAAACTTTTGCTACAACGTAAAACTAAAACGTATTCATATTATGAAACGTGTACGTACTTTAGGGTTGATGCTGACAAAAGAACCTTTCCACAGGTTTTACATTGATAACGACCTGCACCTGCCATTTCACCTGGTACCAAATTGTAATTGTTCTGCATTGTGTCAGTTTTAGTTATGCCATTGAGATTTGTCGGTGCTTTTATTAATTTTGGCATTGGCTTGAGCGGAACATGTGTTGCTTTATTATTTCCTATACGGGAAGTTGGTGGTCCTCTTTTCCAAGTCTTTGTATGGTACACTTTAGTATGCATAGTTAGTCCTTGACTTTCGCGAAACTGACAGGGACACAGCGGACACCTAAAAGCTCCTGTTGGAACATGCGATCTGTCTTGGTGCTTTTTTAAACTTTCGGCAGCTCGAAATGAAACCCCGCATAATTCACATTTGTATGGTTTCAAATTCAAATGGATCAACATATGATTTCTAAAACCAATAAGAAAAGGAAGTTCAGCGGAATTCATCGATTATAATTTATAGTATAATATACATTTCATTGGATTATACCTCAAGTTTCTTGCACAAGACACAGTGTTCCCACAAACCTCGCATTGAAATTTTCCGTTAGGTAATGATGACGGCTTAGGCTTGAGAGCTGGCAAGTTTTGAAATCGTTGAGGTGAGTGTGATTCTTGTCGTGGTGATGCTGGTTCAATTTTGATCTTTATAGGAAGAGGCATGGTTTTAGTTTTCTTGGTGGTCCTTTGCTTAGAACCAGGTGCTTTGAATTTTCTTTTACAACTGATAAGATGTGACTGTAAGCATTTTTTAGCTGACATAACACAGCCGCATTTCATTGGACACTTGAATCTTCCATTCTGGACATGGCATGTCTAAAAAATAAGCAATAGCACAGATATTGTAAGAAGTTGTGATAATTACGGTATTAATATTAAGTGAATAATACGAAAAATTAATAAAAGTATTGGAAACTCACCTGAACGTGGCGTTTAATGTTGCACTTAAAAGTAAATGTGAGATAACATTGCGGACATTTATGAGGTCTTATTCCTGCGTGACTATTAAGATGATCCCTGCGAAATAAAGTTAAACATTCGCAATTTATTAGCCAATTAAAATCCCACTTTAAACAACATTAACTTTCCAAAATTTACCTAAAATTGGCTGAACTTGTTATATTTTTATTACACAACTTGCAATGATATAACGCTGGTCCAACCTGTGAATCCTTGATATCAACAGCCATTTGGATATGTTCACTTTCATCAATTTGAACTTGTGATGGCTTAGGAGGACTAATGCTAGCTTTGGTTTTAACTTTCTTTATCAAAGACCCTCCCATCCCTTTGCAAATTTGCATATGAACATTCAAACTTTTCTGATGGCCCATCACACATCCGCAGTTAAAACGACAAGGGAACTCTCCGTTTTCTACATGGCACGCCTGAAAAATTTAAAAGACTTGTTGGTGTTATTGGGAAACAAGATAACTTAAAGCATTTTGATGATTTGAAAGCTATACCCTCATATGACGATGAATATTACTCTTATGAGTAAATCGAAAATGACACATGGGGCATTTGTGAGGTTTTATTCCTGAATGAGAATTCATATGATCTCTGTGAAAGAACAGAAAATATGAAGTTAAACACAGGTTATAATTTTAAAAATCTCAGTTACCCTTCCCATAAAAAATACAGAAAAAAAGTATTATTTAAAAAGTGGTGTTTAAAATAATATTTCAAATTATATGCTCACCTTGCACTTGGCATATTAGTGAACTTTTTATGACAAATATTGCATTGAAACCATCCCGAAGGAAGTTTACAGTACCTTTGACCGATAGGTACGAATCCTTTAGGTTTTTGGGTAAGCAAAGGGAGTTTTAACAACTTTTTCTGATGCGTTGTTACAAGAGTTTTGAGTCTCTTTGTTGTTGATAAAGTAGACGCAACTTTATGAACTTTCACTTCATGTACCATTCTCCCGTACGCTCCACTTAGTTTGCAACAACAGTACCTAGGAAAAAAATACAAGTCCTTAACCATTTACGTCAAACTTCATTTCAAATTTATAAATAAAAATAGGGGGATTTTTCTTATACCGGCAGGCGAATTGGTTATTGGGATCATGGCAAGTTCTCACATGTCTTTTTAGATTGGTTCCAGGCATCCACATTTTGCACAAAGTACATTGCTTGTATGGTTTTCCTTCTGGAGTGTATAGTTGCTGTGGGGCTGTGCTTGTACTAGGTCTGGAAGTAAGGAAAAACTTAATTTATTACAACTTTCAAAATAAAACCATTAACGTTTATGACGATTTAAACACTAACGTTTGTAAATACTGCTGAGGCCGACTCAGATTTGCTTCATCATCATCATCATCATCTCTAAACGTCGTCTCTCGTTCATGTTCCAACTCATGATCGTCCTGTTCACCATCTTCGTAATCAGAATCCTCGACGTCTAAAGCTGCTTTTGTTTTTCTCGTCCTCCAAAATTCTATGCTTGACCTATCATACCGTGCCGTTTTTATGTTTGCAAGATTAATAGGATTTCCATGAACTTCGACTGCATCCTTGTGATTTTCATAGCTTTGTTCACTGAGAAACGCCCTTCCGCAACAAAAGTAAATTGGAAGCGTGTCCCGAAGTTTTAATGGTTCCATTACTAAAAATCAAAGCACATTATGAGACCTATTAAATTATAATTAACTAATTATGCTTATTATGAAAATAATGACTAAAATTAGGCTATTTTACTTGTTAGTGTACAACAATCAACAATTGACCCTTTACCCTTTTTAGTTAGTTTTAGGACTTAAGACTTTAGAATTGAAAGTTCAAAGTTGAAAGTGGGACTTCAGACTTGAGACTTACGATTTGGAGGTTTGACAACAACACGACCAGAATCAGACCTTGTATTGAACTCTGTCATCACTTCCTTAGCTCTCACTATATTCAAATCTTCCATGATACAATCCCCAATCTCAACAATCTTTCCATCATTCCATCGCATTAAAAAGCACCCACTAGGATTATGTGATTAATTTGTAATTAATTATGGGCTAAATAGGAATAATAATAGTGAATAGGATACAAACTCATTAACACTACACACTAAGCAATTAATGATTTTGAATGTGTTTTTACAAAGTCCAGCAGTGCTTGCAAATTGCAAGTTGCAATGCGCACTGACTGCGCAGACTGATGGACAACAATACACAACAATATGCTAGTAGTAGTGTGTATTTGTAATTAATTATATTTATTATATTTATACTCAATTCTTAATTACAGATTATTTTTACAAATGTAATTTATATTGTTCAACTTTCCACTTTTAATAAAGGTCAAAGGTTAGCACTTGTCACTAAAACACCTTTCTTAAACTATAAGCTGTTGATTTAGTTGAATTTCAAATAAAATGGGAATGCTAAATGCACTTGTGTGTTTAGAATAACTTGCATTTAAACATGTATCTCGCCCGCCCTAGGTGTTTGTTAGGTTTTGGTGGTTATAAGCAGTAGTAGTAGTAGCACTTGGGATGCGTGTGATTCGTTTGAGTTGATAGCATCCAACAAAGCATTTCCTTTGCATCTGTGAACAAAGAGATTTTTAGTGAAGAAACTACCACCTGGCATTCCTTTATTTACTGACTCCTTTATTGACCTTCTTATGGCACCGGCATGGGTGAACTTTAAAAGAAAGGTAAAGAAAGATCAATGGGTTCAATTTTTAATATGCGAAGAGGGTAGAGTAGGGTGTCCAAAAATTGAAGGTTGATTGAATTTCTACTTTCTCGAATGCGATGATATGGATCAGTAGTAGTGGCTATAGTTGACAATAATGAGTTTTTTTATGAGTATATGATATATGAAAGGGGTTGGCAATAATTAGTTAAATAAAATGATTTAAGAAACTTATTTTAATTCATTGGATAGAAATCAATTACATTTTATTAACTTTGAGTGAGACAAGTGAATTCTATTCTTGTCTTGCTTGTTGTTCTTACTTAATCTTATTCTTAACAAAGTATTTAATTATTCTATAGAACATTTTCCGGTTTTAATTAGGATAGTTAACTTATAAAGTCATATTAACATGTAAATTGTCCCATGTTTGAAATAAATCGTAAAAATCGTAGGCATACTGTTTATCTTCTATTTAATAATAATATACGTTATAGTTTTCTTCTAGCCGTAGCAGGCTTCTTCATAAAATGCATTTAGGAACAAAATACCTGGTGGTATAAACTAATAAAATGAATTCGCTTTTCTTTTCATACCTCTACAAACCAACTACGGGTATTATAGATTATGAATTTTAGAATTAGATTGTGGCCACGGAGCATTCTTGTACTAATTTATGTTGAACTAAAATTACAGCGCAAAACGAGATGCCTTTTAAAAACCTTGCCGACTTGGCGTATACATTTTTAAGATTCAAAACTCAAAATTATAGACAAGCTCGATTTAAACTTACTTATTCATTTCATTTAATCTTAACTCTCAAACTCACCCTTGAACCGTTAAAGACATGCAAATTAATTTTTGTCTTGAAACTTAGTATTTCGAAAATAGTTAAATCAGAGAGTAATGGACTATTACATAAACCTTATATTATGGTTTGTATAATAGATCTTTACTCTCTGGATTTAACGGATAGGAAGAAAAAGACGAGTCATACTGGAAAGTACGTATTTGTTACAATACAAATACAGGTAAAAATCACTGATACTATTTTTAGTACACATATAAATAATACAAATATTATATAATATAATATATTTTTTGTTAACATACAGTTGTATTATAGTAATTATAGAATATCTACAGTAAAAATCAGCAAAAATACAGAGAATAAGTAAGAACGAAACAAAAAATAACAATAATATTTCAGTCGCATTTTCCAATAACACTTGTTACATTTAACGTAAAAATTGTTACATTCAATTTGTCATTTAATTTTATACAGAAAAAGGATATACTATTACACTATTATAAATGGAGAAATGTCATGAAATGAATATCAACATTATCAACTGATACATTAGCTATATAATCATCAATTGGTAATTTTCATGCAGCGATACAAAAGAACAACGTTTATCTTAATCAAATAATACACAAGTGATTGCAATTCATGAGATCCAACATCGGATACTGAGAGTCTGAGGTTCAATTAATAATTACTCTATGAGAACTAACGGACTTGATTAGTTTTAGTTCACATTTCACAATTCCGTGTATGTCAAACTGGTTTCAACAGTTTCTTCATAAAGTTTAGTAGGAACAACTTCTTGATTGGGATCTGTGCTTTCCTCATTAGAATCCACAGCATCTTGGCTGGAATCGATACCCTCCTGATTGGAATCGGTAAATCTTTCAAAGTTAAGTTCGGAGATCGTACACAAAACTACGTCGTTACCGACACACTAAAAAAATAAAACCGAAATAAATGAATGCATGAGAATACAAAGTTACGGAAACTAAGTACAAGAAATACAAGGTTTTGAAGTTTAAAGCTCAAACACAAAATAAAAGATATGTAAAAATCAAACGATCCTTTAGTGCATTGATTGTGACAACGATTGACTTACCGGAACTTGGTCTTCTGTCAATACTTCGATTTCTCTAGCAAGAGCTTCTACAGATTCGAGTGTTGCAACAGTTTCTTCTGGTACACAGTCTTGGAATTCTATCTCAATTCGGTATTCCTGAAATATTTACATGGGTTTACTTAATCTCATATTCTTTGTCAACCATCAATGTTTCAAATACTAACAAAGTTTACCTGATCTTCATTCGCATTCTCTGAAGCGCTGACAGTAGAGCATTCTTCTGGTTCTTCAGGTGCGTGAGTATTCTGTTGAGAAAAGTTGCAGTTAGTACTTCAAATTTATCAATTAATATCATAACTTTTGAACAAACCTTTGTATGAAGAACTAAATCACAATTCGTCGCTGCAAAGTAGGCACAAATCTCGCATATTAAGCTTCCATCGTTCCGAATCGCCTAAGTAGATAATATCAACGGATTTAAATGAGCTTATAGTCAAGCGACTTTTTATAACAAATAATTAAAATAAAAAACCAACTTTATAGTGATTCCTGGCGTCATTTGGAGTTAGAGCAATGTAGCCGCATTCATCACATATCATGCTATCATTTTCTTCAGGTTCTTGAGAATCAGCGTTCTCGTCTTCTACATGAGTAAGGATTTTCCTCGAATTACCTTCCTGAGGTGCGCTTTCGCTTAGCTCCGGTTCCACGGATGGGGGACTAAAAATTCAAATGACATTATAAAACAATTTGATAACAACAGCGTTGATCCCAATTATGTTGGTTATTCCATTTAGTATATAAAGAGATTAAAAGCTCTGCTCAGACTTATGCGGCAAACCTTGATATCTCTCCTTCCAGAGGTTGATCGGAACTTTTATTCGTAGTGGCATCATCTTGAGCTGAGGCTGAGGGTACTTTATTCCTTATGTCCTTAGATGTATTAGCTCGACTTTTATCTACTTTCTTACTTTCTCCCATTGTCAAAAACGTTTTCTGTACATAAAACGGAACCTTTTATCATTTTAGCCGTTAAAACTGTATCATTTATTATCAATTGTATCAATAATCCAAAAGGTTATGCAAATAAAATTAGGTTGATTACGTTTTTTTTGGATGGCGAGCTTCCATGTATTGGGAAGCTTTTTCTAAGCGGCCCTTGAGCTTTTTGCTCAAATACAATTACGATTTCTTCATCATTAGCTTTATTTGCAACATTACTACTTTTATGGGCTGACGCAGGACACTTCTGTAAAAGAAACAAAAAATAGTTTGTTGAGCATTCTATAATCAAGCATACTGAAATAATTATCTTCTGTTTGACACATACCGCTTGATGCAATTCGTACTCAATCGGGCGCAGAAACTTCCAACCACATTTGCATACTCGCACAGTTTTGGGGGTTTTACTGACTTCTTTACCTTGACCAGTTGAGAGTTCTTTACGATTTCGATCAGCTCCCTTACTTTTTGAGGGTGATTTTTGGAGCTGATGTTCTTTTTCCTTATGATCCTCCATAATCGGTCTAGTCGAGCAGACAAATGAACACTTTTTGCACCGAAATAAATGTGGAACCTGAACCAGCGCGTTTCATTACAATGTTACGTTTCTTTCTGATGCCAATTAATATAGTTAGTATCACAATCTTGTATTTAAAACTCACGCTCATGTGTAGTATAAACGATTTCTTATCTTTAAGTCCAAGCTTGCATAAAGTGCATGCATAGGGTGTGCCTCCATCAGCAGACGTTGCTTCCAAAGAAAGTATTTTGCTTGAGGTTCCGCTGAAAAATTAATTTTCATTGTTATATTTAAAATTATATTTAGCAAAATGTATCGATTCACAAAATATCAAATAATTCAACGTACAATTCCTGTTCATGTTGGGGTTTATGGACTTTCCACAAATGGTCTTTCAGCTTGACCAAAGTTGAGAAATCCATTGGACATTGTATGCAAGGGAATGATGTGCACTGCTGGTCGCATGACTATTTGCATATTATAAACAAAAACCTGATTGTGCAAATTATACAACAAAATTAAAAAGCAATATTTTAAATACGAAATGAACTAAGACCTGAAAATGACTTGTAAGAAGGATATTGGTATCAAAAGATACGCCGCATCTTGAGCAAGCAAACTTCATAAATTCCTTGTACCAAATTGCACTAAATAAAAGAAAACCATATTATAAAGAAACTATTTGTAATATTTTTAGCTAAAGTCTATTGTTTGTCTATGTATTTAGATAATTCATAATTGTTATACCTTTTGGCTGACGGAAGCTTGTGAGTCACTTTAAGGGGATGTCTGGGTTTAATAGAAGGTTTGGCTAACATTTTAGCAACCTCTCGTGACGTAGATGTCTCACTAATCTTAAGGTCATCTTTGTATTGGTTCATGGCAAGATCAATTACTTCTCTTGCTTTTTTAGCACTTTTACGTAACGGCCGACGGCCATCTTCATAAACCTCTGGAGTAGTTGGACCCGTATCTGTTTTATCAAGTGGGTTAGGTGTTTCTTGACGGCTCAGTATTGATGTAATAGGCGATGGCGATGGGTAGCAAGGCTTAGAGACAATCAAGTCTAACTTCTTACTACATTTTGGACCTGGTTTACTAACTACAGAAGAAGCTTTTCGTTTCAAACCTCTTGTATCTTGTGAAATATGTGAAATATCTGATATAGAATGATTACTGTCATCCTGTCCAACCGTTGAATCATTGTTAATAATTTTGTTGGATTTAGATTCAAGTGACGGCTGAGATGAAGTCTTAGAATGAGAAGAATTTGTAGTACTAGGCGTCATTTTGCCACTCACTTTGCTGCATTTAGGTCCAGGTCGATACCCAACAATTTTCTTGGGGATTTCAATAGTATTTTTATCAGCTGAATCGAAAGTATCCTCCTCGAGATTTATTGGAGACTGGGAGGACTGGGACTTTTTGTTGTCACGTAAACCATAAGTGCGGGGAGTCGGACGGATGGTCTTCGACGGTGAGGATGGGTTATAGTCTGGATCATTTGACGTATGTTGCTTTTTAAAGATGTCTGAAGCAGTCTCTTCATTAGAAGATTTGCGCTTACGTGGTCGGCCTCTAGTTTTCTTGAGAATACTTGGTAATGCGAAACTAGGATTAGGAAAATGTTGAGGAGGATTGAACGGTCGGTCGATCAATCCTTTGTTCGAAATACTCGGAAATTTATTAATTTTACTTGGACGACCTCTGCCTTTTTTGAAAATAATCGGAACTTTAAAGGTAGGAACACCTTGTGACGATTCATTTATGTCATCAGAAGAACTTTTCTTGGACGCTAAATGAGTCAGCGTTAGTATAGATTCGTCACTTTCAGGTTCTATTTGAATAGGTTCTTCCGGTTGCAAATATGGGGGGGCAGGGGAGTAAAACCCTTCTTCCTCATCATAGTCCACTGTTTCATGACATGTCATGTCAATTCTATGCAATGTAGGTATTCCCTCTCTTTCGTCTTGTTTAACGGTTTCGGAATCTGTAAACAGAAATTCAATTACAATATACACCTTGTTTTTGCATCTAAATTGCTGCACTGTGGGTAAAAAATATTTTGTCTTTAATTGTAAAATAGAAAGTACCGTTAGCTTCACGTCTTCTATCAAAATTGTCTTCCACGTCTGTATCTGCGTAATTCATATACTCGTCCTCGTTATCTACCGTTGATCCTTCTGCATCTGCTTGTGCATCCTCCACGTGAATTTGTTCATTTTTCTCAGCGTCGACTGATTTGGCGAGTAGGCCAAAAATTGAAACTTTGTTTTGTTCATCAACAGATGATAACGTTTGACTGGAAAGATTATGTGCTCCTGACATGTGTCCATCGAACTGAAACCTTGTATTAAATCCACAACTACATATTACACATGAATACTTGTCGTGAACATGAGATGTGGCTTGATGAACAGCTAAATTGGACGCCGTCTCGAAACCGAATCCACATTTCTCACAACGATGAGATTTTAATGATGACATTGCTTTTGATCTGTAGTAATTTAAAAACCAGCAATTTCAAGTAAGTGTAGCCTTTACTCTTTTGGTATTTAATTAAATGGAATAATTACCCCGTGTGCTTTCCTCCAGAGGCAGATGGTTTCAGTTTGTGAGACCATTGTACATGTTCTAAAAGCTTGGACTTGGTAGCAAAGCTACATGAGCACTGATTACACTTGGCTGCAGTACTTACTTTGCTATGGCATGACTATAGATCATTAATGAGTTCAATTAGTTATTTAATTACATGAAAGTTCTAAATACAATCAAATGAATTATGAACAACAAACCTGAAGATGAAGATATATACTACTGCTACTAAATCTCTGATTGCATGCCTGACATTCTATAGAATCCAAAGAATCAGAAAATGTAGCACCACAATTATGAATTTTCCTCTTAAAACAATTTTCGGGTTGTCTTTGTTTCTCCATTTGTTTAGTTTTAATAAATTCTTTGAAAGCAGCTGACAGGTGGAAATAACTTTTGTGGTAGATTAAGTCCATTTTGTTTTCAAATATGCAGCTACAAACGTTGCATCCATAATTACCCGTTGTATGAGAAGTTTTCATGTGAGATGCTAAGTTGTATACTACATCCGTTTTATAGTCACAACCAGGACAAGCATGAGACATGACTCTATTTTTCGGTATGTCTTTTGCTGTGGACTCGTTTTGGTCATTTTCGTTTTCTTCGGTGTATTTGTTCAACTCTTCGGCAGCTCCCAAGTCATGGTGAAACGGTAGTTTCTGTTTTGTAATGTAAGTACTCGAGGGTTCACTTTCAGCATTATCATGTTCTGATTTTTGGTGAGATCTATATAGTCAGTAAAACATTGCATTCGCATTGTAATGAAAAATTTGAATTTCTTTAGTCTGTTTAAAAGTAAGTTTTATAACGTAGCACATACTCCAGTTCTTCAGGACCTCGGAAAATTTTCTGACAAATTTTGCATTTCATTGGGCGACTCTTAGGACCAGGGCGATATAATTTCTTCACACCTAATGATCCATCTTTTTGGTTTTCAGCAATCACATCAGTTAATGCCTCATCGTCCTCTACCAACTAAACAAAAACGATTCATCAGCATCGAAAAATTCAAATTAATCCAACAGCTAAATTTCTATTTCAAAAAATCATTACTTTATCATTAACGGGGACACTACTTGTGTTTTCGTTATTGTTTTCATTCGCACTACTTCGTCGATTCGATGTCTGTAAGGATGCCCTTTTTGATTTCCACGATTTGTTTGTATATTTGCTGACAGCTTTTCGAAGCTGTCCCGTTACACCCTTCCGTTTCAGTAATGGCAATTCATTATTATCGTTCCTACAGCTCTTATCTTCTGAAGCTTTTTCCGTTTCTGTGGAAGTCTGAAGTACCTCAAACGTTTCGCTCGAACAGCGTTTCACATGTCTTATATACACCGTTTTTGAAGCAAAGCCTTGATTACAAAGTTCACATTTGTGATATGAAAATGAAGATTGCTTAAAAATGTCATCCGTATTTTCACCAGGAGCATTCTTAGATGCCTCGACAGTTTCGATTTTCTTATTTTGCTCAACCTGTATGTAATTAAAAATTAATCAAGTTAATTATCATTTTACAACACAGAAACTTGCACAACTATGAAATTACTTTAGTTCTAAGATATACCTCATTTTTATCTTTTATAGTATTGGCCACATCCTTTTTAGCTGTAGTCTTCTTACTTTGAGAAGTAGCTGACAGTAACGACATACTTCTGCCCTTATGGAATCTTTTTACATGCATGGCTGCATTTGCGGTGCGTGCAAATGTGCACGAGCAGTATGGGCAAGCTAGACCTCCCTCGACATGAGAATACTGAAATTTGAAAAACAATGTAATGGAATACAATGCCGAGTTACAATCAACAAAGAAGTGAATTGCTATTTAAAATTGATAAAAAGAGTCGTCTGAATGAACACAATTTAAGACAACTATACACTTTTTACATTTTTTAAAAGTGTTTAGAACTAATACCTTTAAATGGCTAATGAGGCGAGATTCAAAAGGGGCAGAATAATCGCATTTGGAACAAACATAGTCTTTTTTAACGTCCTTTGGGGTTGAAGACAATATTCCTTCGTGGTTCTGGTTTTCCTATTACAGAATTAGCAATTAACAACTTTAACAAATTACGCTTTAAGGCAATAATACATACAATTGCAACTTTTGATGAATGAGAGTCTGCAGTATCAGTCAAGCCGTCCTCGTGTTCTGACCCATTTGCCACATTATTAATTGCATTCCTGCAATTAGGGTCTCCCCGGCTTATCTAAAATTTGTAATTTTAATTTTACTCCAGAAACAAATAAAATGCAATCCGCTTTATATTATTAGCCCGAATGTACATCTTTCCAAAAAATTATTGTGCAAACTTCCTATTTTAAAACTCACCACAGAAGGTCGATTCAACTTCATGTAATTTAGAAACTTCTTATAGCCATTAAACTGAGGTTTTTTTAAATTTTTATGACGATACCGCATGTGCATGTAGAGGCCAAAAATCGAAGCTAAAGTGCACGGGCAAAATTCACAAAGAATACCGCTTTCGACATGGTTTATCTGAAGATATGAGTAAAATTATTATTGAAGTTATCAATTTATGACAAGCAACGGCAAACGCTATAACAGGTTACACAATCACAAACCTTGCAATGATTTGTCAAAATTGACTCTGCATGGGTTTTAAATGAACATTTCCGACAGTTAACTGTTTTCCCTCTTATTCTGCTAACCCCTCGTTTAGAAAATTTTGATAGGGAAGAAATCTGAATTTTTCGATTTTCAATAATAACAATAATGGCAAATTATTTCATTTAATTTCAAAGCGCAATACATGCTGTACAAGACCTCACCTCATCAGAGTGCAAAGGTGTTTCTGGACTCAAATCCTCTTCTGATTCCAATAAAATCTGGGACCGTCTATCTTGTCTTTTTTGACGGGATGATTCCTCGACATAATTCTCAACTATATCAACTTCTGAATTAATCTGAGAATCGGTTATTGAAGCTGGCTGATGTTCTTCCGTGGTATATATAACTGGCACATTTTCTTCATCTTTGACTGCCGGATGTTCTTCTACGTGTTCATTTAACCTGTGAGCTTTCGTTGTGTGAAGGCTTAACCCACCTTGCGATACGAATACGCATCCACATTCCACACAAGGATAATTTACATTTTCTCCTGAATGAACAGCCTAAATAAATGTAAAAATTAATACTAGCAAAAAAATTAAATATATTACATCACTGAGAAAACGGTACCATTTTACCTGAATATGAGTATCGACTTGTTTTTGTCTCCCAAAAATACGGCCACATTGGTCGCAAGAATAATAAATCCTAGCACAGGTTGCCGTTGTTATTTCAATCTTTTTCTTTCCTTGGTATCGGTTCAAGTACCAAGGTTTTTTCTTGACTCCGATCACTTTCTTAGTTTGCAGGGAAATTACTGATTTTTTAGGTGCAGCTTTAGTTGCTTTAGTATCTTCTGGTTTCTCAGATTTTAAGATTTGATCCACCAATTTTTCGTCCATTTTCACAAGTCGTACTTCAATTTCAGTTTCGTGAAAACATAAATGTCTGCTCAAACTCAACTTAGACAAAAAGCTGCACGGACACAGCTGGCACCGAAATGCACCTTTTCCTACAATATGTGCCACCTAAGTATTAAGGGAAAACAAAACAAATTAAATTTCTTTCATTTAAATTACTATTTGTACAACTCGAATTGCATACTTTTTTATGATGCCTTAAATGGCCAAGGTTATTAGCTGCATAGCTACACTTATTGCATTTATGACGCTTCTTTAACAGCCTCCTCGACTTTAAAATTTTCAAGGTAACTGGTTTTTTAATCTTCTTCACATCTAAATTGTTGATGAAATAAATATGATTAGAAGTTTATAAATGTTTAAAGATACAACGATGATTTTTGTGCATACTGCTGTTTGGGAAATCTCCGTCGTCCTTTAACTTATTCTGGCGCTGCGGTGTATGGTACTTAGTCGTATGGCAAGCCAGGGCCTTGTGATAATTAAATCGACAAGGGCACAAGCTGCATTTAAATTGACCTGTTGGGCTATGAGCCATCTTCATAAATAATATTAAATTAATATTAGTTTTCGATTGTTTACGACCCAAAATTTAAGCGTATTCAAAGTCAATTATAACAACACAAACCTTTAAATGCATATTCATCGCATATACAGAATAGGATTTTTTGGCGATTGCAAAAGTACACCCAGGGATCATGCATTTTACTTTGACTTCCTCCAGTCCACTATTTTTCGTTGGAGATAACTTCTCTGTATCATCTTCCATTAGATCTTGTGAAGAAAATTTCTCGTTGCTTGAAGCTTCTGAATGAAATTCTTCACAATGACGATTCAACCAAATTCGCGATTTGAATCTGCATGAACATAAACTGCACCGAATATTTCTTGCAGGGTCATGTCCATGCTAAAAGGATTAAACATTTTGTAAGATTTCGAAAAATGTACGTACTGCTATTTACAAAGTTTCAAAATACTTACCAGTAAATGCCACTTAATTTGAGTAAGGGTTTTTGTCGAGAAATCACAATTTTTGATTTTGCATTTGTATCCCGTTAGTACTCCCTCCAAAAGCACTTGATCAAACTTCTGTGTTTTCTTGGCTACACTTTTGGCATAATGTGCTTGTGTCATGTGTATTTTCAAACCCCTTTGCGTAAAATATCGGAATTCACACAAAGTGCATGGAAACTGTGCTTTCGGATTATGGCATCGCTAAAATCAAGAAAACACGATTTTCATTGAAAATCACTGGTATATATTAGTTCTGCGAGATATTCAGTTGTAGCACTTTTTCTACATTTTAGACCGTTCCTTTAGTCGCTTACCCGTATGTGTTTCTTCAGATTAGGTCTGGATAACGAGGAATATGTACATAATTGACATTTGAAAGACTTCGGTTCTGAACGTTCACCCACCAATGAGCTTTCCTTGTGTTTATTCTTTGCACAGAAAAAACATTACATGGCTTTTAGAATGGTATTTACGTAATTAAAGAAATAACTAGGATGCCTTAAGGAATCCTCCAAGTTACCTTAGCATGATTTCTAATGCTGCTGAGTCTATATCCAATGTAAGAGCAAAACTTGCACTGATAATATTTTACCCCATTTTCATGCTCCAATTGGTAAGGCAAATCTGTTTCACTACTCTTCTTCGTGATATTTCCTAAGCTGCTTTTTCCTTCGTGCTGGAGATTAATGTGATCTGTTAAACGTCCACGGTTTTTGTAACGACAGGAGCAGAAAGAGCAACGATGCTTATTACTCCGATTATGAGCACACTATAAAGGAAAACATATTTTAAATCCTGTTTTATTTGGAGTCGGTCATTGTTATTCTCTTTGATATATGAACGATGCAACTTTATAAAAATAACGAACCTCTGTGTGACGTGTTATATCCACCCGTTTTTTTGTTATATACGCACATTTCTTGCACTTAAATCGTTTATGTCCTTGTTCATTGCGAACAATGTTATACAACTCAAATTGCGGCTCATCTAATTTTTGTTTATCTAAATGCTCATACAGCATTAATTTTTGTTTCGTATCTGAGGAATGCTCCCGAGTGATGTGTTTAATAAGATGTAAAGCTTGATGATACCGACAAGAGCATAGATGACATTTGTAACGAGAATTTGGATCATGTGCCTTCTGTTAAGAAAATAAACAATTCATATTTTACATGACATGATCAAGATTTCGAACCTGTACTAAAATCGTTACATTCACATTGCTTATTATGACATTTAACTTACGGTCAAATGAACTTTAATATTTTTATTGCTCGTAGTTTTGAAATCGCAAGCTGAGCATGAATTCATTAGCTTGCCATTTGATGTAACAACCCTCTTGTATTCTGGTACGTTAAGATCATCTTTGGCCGTTTCAGTTTCACTGGAGGATTTAGTAATTTTTGACAGAATTGATCCTTTACTTGTAGAGTGGAGAAGCACTATATGTTGTGTAAGTTCACATCGCCTCGAATACCGACATGAACAAAGATGACAAGAAAACTTTCCTTCTGGCTTGTGTGCAGCCTGTATTAAACGTTATACATTGAAGTTTAAAAATTATCTTATCTTGACAAATTAAATATTGATTTAGATGAAATGGACTGATAAGTTCCTGGGCCTATTAATACGATCTCGATCCCATATGTAAAAGATGCATGGGTACGGTACGGGATAGTAAAAAATATTCTGTACTCGTGCATATTCACCTGGGAACTTAATAGCTCAATCACGATTAATTAATCAGCCAATTAATAAGCTTCAGCGCATTCTTAGCGGCGGCACTAACTACCTTCATATGATGCTCGATAGATACTCGCGATGTACTGGTATGTTGCAGGCACAATGGGCACTTAACAGTCCATTTCATCTAAATCAATATT
>JAQGAA010000056.1:0-36158 GCA_034696425.1 Isotoma viridis
TTTTATCAGTACCCTGGAACCCATAGTTGAAAACAAAATTTAAAAATAAGGTTTCTGTGAGAAGTTACGATATGAGTATTTAAGAATTCTCTTTAAGGGTACGGGCCCTTAGTGTCACTAAATAATGTATTTTTCTGAAGTAAAATGAGTGAAAAAGTAGTTAAAGCTATGCAAAAAAAATAACCCTATCGGGACTCGTACTCTCATCCCATGGCGTACGGCGAGTCAGGAGTTAGATGCCTTAACCACTGGCCCACTGTAGTCATTGTTGGAAGGTTAGAAAAGAAAGAATGAGTTGAGTTGTTTACTTTCATGCATCCAATGTTAAGCATAGGGAAAAGTGGTTTTTGACCTGTGACCTGCGATAGGGTCAACTTAGAGTTTCAAAAACACAAAACTTTATTGGCAACTTTTTTTGCTCTTTCGAATGAGCTATTTTGTGCTGCTGTAAACGGACGTTTACTATTTTTCCATAGAGTATCAGACAGACAGATAAACATTTTCTCCTTCATATTAGTATGATGGTTATCTAAAAAGATATTGTATTGAATAAGACATTATTTTGCTTGAGAGGAGTTACTTTAGAGTTTTCATATTTTTTGAGTGCTTTGTTAGATTTATTTCGCAATAACAGTAAAAGCTTTAGTCATTATATAATGTCGAGTTTATCAAGTACAATGCATTTTTTAACCGAATGGATATGAGCTAGGTTTTTGATTGACTCAAATGATTTAGTTTTAGACGTGAGACATACAGGTTGTGATGTGAGTGAGTGAGTAACCTTTAGTCGACAGTTTTTTCATTACGAATCGTTGTAATATTTATATATGCCAACGCAAATCAACTTCTGGAAAGAAACATGGGCTTCGTTTTAGCTAAATGAAGAAACTTCATGTTCAAGGTTCATTTTAGTGAATGCAATAGCTTACCGTAAAACTTGTTTTATTACCCCCCCCCCCCCCATAATAACTGTCTGTCTTCAGTATTCTGTCTGCCTTTGTCGAATGATTGCCTGAAAAATTCGATGAAATTTTTGAAGCATTGATGATGTGACCGATTTTGTTGATGCCTTAATGTAAGATACTTGCTTTTTTAGGTAGCAATAGTTTATTATTGTAAATCCCTAAGTGTACAACTTTTCACCTCTGTAAAGTATGAAAGCTTCCTGGATATAATTGATTATGGTCTTTTTTTATCCCTTCTAGAAGCGTTGGGACACGAAGCGTCATAACATACGTTCCAGATACAGAACTGGACTATGGTACTTTACTCTGCTGGGCAAGCAACAAAATTGGGAATCAAAGAGTGCCTTGTGTGTACCACATTATAGCTGCAGGTAAGAGCAAAGTGAAATACTTTAATAATTCTTCACTAACATTAACCTTAATCTGGTTATTCTAGTTCCCAACTTGTTAAAATATTAATAGGGTCTATTGGATACAATATATTTTTATGTAGATTCTCACAAAAAGTTTTGACTTGTTGCTAATCAATGTACAATAATTATACGATATAACCTTAAACTTTGCATGTGTCAAAGTCAAACTCTGCATGTTTTTTGTAAAACTTTACTCCAGGCTAAAGATTCAGTCTGACCCTTGTGTCGATTCATCACTGACATTTGCACGTGCAATATTTACTCCAACCCACAATTAATGGTTCGTTTCACGGTTCTACAAAATGACTTCCATAAATGTGAAAAACGAATTGACAAAACCATTCAACAGAACAAGTAATAAAGGCTATAATAATTTTAAGCCACAATAGCATGATGAAACCTAAAATAAATTTTCTCGTGTGAATTCAGATTCAGAGTCTATATTAATAAAAATCACAGTCTATAGTTCTTTTTACCTACTACTATTTTCAAAAATATTTATTTTAAATCGAAAGAGACGAATGACTGTTTAAAATTAATTTTATTTAATTCAATTTTCTTTCAATTTTTCTGATGAATAGGGAGACCAGATACGGTTCACAACTGCACTGTGCACAATCATTCAACGGACTCATTTTTTCTCCACTGTACTGAAGGATTCAATGGAGGACTTCAACAGTTGTTCTTTCTCGAATTATACGAAGCCCAAACTCGAATATTGAAAGCTAACATTACAGCTCGAGATCATCCAACGTTTGCTGTAAATGGTTTAGAGCCAGGACTTTCCTTTTCAGCTAATGTGTACGCGTACAACAACAAAGGGCGATCGGATCCCTCAGCGGTTGCTGTCTTTACTATGAGACTTCCTGAGAAAATACTCACTCGAGAAAAAGGTTTGCCTATTCAATTTTATCCACGCGTTTTGTAAGAACTAGTTTGTTTCTTAAAAAATGATATATTGTTAAAAACTATGAGCCTTTCATGAAGTTAGCTATTTGTAAACCCCACGCCTTTTGTTCATTCAAGCAATTTCAAAACCTTTGAGCAACTACAATCAAAGGTGAAAACGTTATTGTTTTTCTGTTGGTTTTTGATACGAGAAATCTTAGAAGAAGAACAATGAGTGATATCGATTTTTTTTCAATTCCAAGTAAGCCTACAATCCCATGGCAAGACGTATACTACAATATTGGAAAAGTAGTTGCTGCATTTCTTTGTTTCTTCTTTCAAGTTTGAAAACAAGTTGTTTTTCTCATATGTTTTGATGATGGATGGTCAGATTTCTTTTAGGTTTCCTTAAAATCAACTTAAAAACAATTTGACCTTTACACTTTAGAACAGAGGACTTTATTCAGCTTACAGAAACTGAGGAAAGAGACAATATTTGTTACGAAATAAAGGAATTTATATAAATCTATCAATTTGATTGTTTTGAAGAAAACGACCTTGATGGAGACACAATTTATTTTTTGTTTTTGCTTTTATTTTGAAGGAAAACAACGTACTAATTCCAATAGACAAATATCATAGTTGCTGCAAACTCATCTCTCATATATGTCAAATAGAGTTATATTTTTGATACTACTACTGCATTTGTACAAATGGATAGTTTTGACCAACTAGATATGTATAATATTTAGTTAAACCAACAACAAAGCTTGCCCCCTCATCAAAAAACACTTCCTTATTCATTTTCTCTCAAACCCATTTACAAACAAATCTCTCCACACTAGTACATTCAATTATTCAATCATTACAGGAAAAGCCTAAGGTAAAAGCCAAACCCGGGCGTTATTAACATCCTCAATAATAAAACTTCTTGTAACAAAAAACACTTACTTACCATTGCTACCACCGCTACTATCTCCTCCATTTCCAACACAACTAGATGCACATATGTATAAGCACGGTACTTTGTTCAACAGCTAGAAAGTCAGTCCAAAACAAATGAAATAATAAAAAAAGTAGTGCATTTGGGCTTTTGTGCCTGTAACTTTGTCTCTAGAGTTGAAATACTAGTTGAGAATACCTGTTGAGACCTTATAACTTATAGAGATAGAGCATATCAAAATCTAGCTATACTAGATGAGTAGTTAGCTGAGGGTAACCCAAAGCAATATTTTGTGATGAGAGAAATATGAGAGGGGAGACTTTCTTTTTTCTCAAACTTTATATTATTATGGCAAAGGCAAAAGCCTCAAGTCTTCTTTAGTTCTTCGTGGTAGGTAGTGTTATTATAGTCAAAGTAACATTGGAGAAAGCAATTTCATTTCATTAGAGTTTTGTGGGTAAGATTAAGCTCGATCACGTTCCCCTTAGCCCTTACTCTCGACTCTTAGAGGAGAATAGACGAAGTACCTAGAAGTAAGGACGGAGTATATAGAATATATGATTACTATAGGGAAAATGCTACACTGTATTAAAGAAATGATAAGCGATATATATAACTTAAGTTAAGGGATACAAAGAACAGAATTTTGTACAATAAGATAAAATAGAATTGGGCCCCTTGTTTAATATATTAGAACTTACCAAGTCGTAAAACATGGCTCATCATCAGTAGATTTGTTTCCTTTACTCTCAAGCTCTCTTTGTATAATTCAATTGCCTAAAGGCTACATGAGTCTGAACACTCGTGAGAAATAGTTCTTGTTAGCTACGTCAATTAAATTAAACTAATTGGAGTCATCAAAGTAATCATTTGTTTGCCCTTCAGAGATTTTATTACTTTTATATATTTATTATTATTATTTTAGTATTATTACTGTTGTTTTAGTAAGAGACATTATATGCATAGATTAAATGACAGTTATAACAAGGTGGTTGAATGAAAAAGGTTTTTAATCGTTATTGAGAGAAGTAGTAAAAGGATTGAGGTATTTATTTATTTTTGTTATTAAAATTGAAACTGCTCAAGGTGGCGGAGTTGGTTGTAAAAAGTATTTCAACATTTTCCATTGACTTTGTTGTTTATTTGGCATTAATTAGAAGAAAAATACTACGAAGCTTAAACAAGCTTTTGTTTTTCATTTTTTATAGTGCTAAAGGTGGTGTTGTCTGAGTAAAAGTGTATAGGGTTTTGTGTAATGATACAGGATTACTTATGGAAAGCAAATACAAAGGAAATTGAGATGTATTCATTTCATTACATACCATAAGACTTTCCTAGACAAATAAATAATGGGAAAATATTAGAGTTTTTCTTGAGGCGTTTATTTTTGGGTAAGTCTTTGAGTTGTATGTTTTGTTTTTAAAATGGAATTTGAATAGACGATTGTAATTAAAATGATTGTAAGCCCTCGCGAAATAATATTTTTTTAAAGTTACTTAATTTGGAATTCATTAATAACTGGCATATGAGTAAAATGATTTAGCACAAAATTGTGAAGTCTCTGCCTCAACTAAAATATCATTAAGACCATCTAAAATCATAAAAGAATTCTTGAAAAGAATTACAACGCAGTAATGCACATTACGTATTAGAAACATTAGTAGGGGCCCCATGACCTAAGACCTCTTCAAAAGGAAGAAGCAGCCTAGAAAGTGATTTATATCTTTTTTCACTCCGTGATAAAATACACTCATGGGAAATGTCCATTACTCAAGCCGTCATCTCTAATTTGTACCTCGTAAAAAGTAAGATCTCATGATGAATTAATGCTGGTCAGGCTTCGTGAGGATAACTTTCGAGAGAGGCAATGCAACTCAAGTTGGTTCATTTCCTAATCCCAAGTTATTAAGTTACATGTCTCGTCTTTCCTTGTATTGATATATGACTACTGGTTCGATAATAGTACCAAATTCAGTGTTACATTATGATATTGCTTTTGATGAGGTGATATCAAATAAAAACCATAGCATTATTCTTGTTATTGTTCTAATAATGAATAAGCTGAACAATCTACTACTACTACTCATACATCATCTTGTTTCCCTTCCTCTTCTCTCCCATATGTATCATGAAAACAAGTTCAATCGGGGCAGGGTTGTATTGTATATAAAGACTAACTCAATAGAGAAAGTCAGAACAAAGAACATGAACCGTGTTCTTTCTCTCATACAAGTGTTAATAAATCGGTAATAATTTGACTTTACAGAGAAACCTCGAACTAGTGCGCACTTCCAACTTTCACCTACCGTTAGTATACTCATTGGAGTCCTTACTGCCGTGGTTATACTCTCTATAGTCATCCTACTTGTTCGTGTGTATTGTTCACGACGACGAAATCGTGATAGAAGACGCCGTGATAAGGCCGCAACGCCGCTCAAGATGGATGCTCCTGATGGCTGTGATGCTGATGAGAAAAACCCTGATGTAATTCCACAAGGTAAACCCACAAGCTTTCTCTACTTTCTCCAAATACTGTTTAAAGTGTAGGGGTCAACCAGAACTGGAATCAATGACATTTGGGTTTCTATTAGTTCTTAGATTATATTTGAGGGCATTGGCTTCACCTATACCTTAGAGAGTTATATAGAGTATGGTTAGTGTAGTTTTTTTTTGAATTAGGGCTGAAGTGGGCTTTTGAAGTGTAGATGAAATCTTATTGAAGCTAGCTAAGGATTACTTTCTAACCTTAATCCCAGTGTTGCCTTGTAGTGTAAAAATAATTCTCTTGGAGTTATCTGTTAGATGATGTTAGCACATTGAGTTAATTAAGTAATGATGATGATGGTGATGATGATGATAGCAAGAAAAGGAGAGAAAGGATTATCTTTGCATTTCTGCTTACTCTTTCTCTTTATTGGTGTTTCATTTCATGCTTACGTCTCCACATGTTTGTTATGTGTGTGTGTGTGTGTCGTGTGTGCTGATCCATTTTGATCTGGGATTTTGGACTTGAGAAGACCCTGAAGATGTGGAGTACTACCGCAAACGTCAGCAACACATATCGACGATTGATACCTCTCCAGCTCGTGTCACCCCTGGGGGTCTTTCGGGCTACTGTACTCTCAGAAATGGAGGAATCCCTCTTCAAGACCTTAACAATATTGGGACCCGGCCAAATTTCATGGTAAGTAGTTGTACTAAGTTGTTTCACTTGATTTCACCATGTTTGGAACCTTGATCGGGATATAACGATGTAAAACTTATTGGATACCAAAAGTCGTGTGTATTATGTTTTATAGTATATAAGAGTCTTTTGTTTGTGCATCACCCGTTCATTTACGAATTAGAAATTTCATTTATTAGGTATGCGCTGCACAAACAGTTCAGTTCATGCTTGGTGTAACTGTTCAAATCTCCTTAGGGGTTTTTTGGCACTGAGAAAAATTGGATGCAGGAGATCGGGATCATTATCACTGTGTCCTTGGCTTCCGGTCATTCGACTTTGTAAAGACAGAAATTTCCTTTTACTAACGTGAACTTGATCAAGTTGGAATTGGAAAATGAACACAAAGCCAATTCAGTGCTGAGCCAAAATTAATAAATTTTATTTTCTGGTTTATTTAAATTCATGCGACAAGGCTGTTTCATTGAATTTGGAAAAAATGTAATGCATTTATTACATTTTATGACAAAATTACATCAAATAATTTTAAGGTATCATTCATGGGTCTATTGGGATAACAGGTTCCGGGGTGCAACAAACTTCCCACTTAGCCAATCCTCCTGCACAGGTTTCCCAGCTCTTAGTAATCATATTTTCGGGGCACCAAGTACCCTCCGAATGAGCATGGCATCGAGTATTAAAGCACTGCTGGGGACAGTAGGTTCCTTTGTAGGAAAAAAAATTAAACGTAACTTTTAAGTAATCCAAGTTGCTTATTAGGCAAAGTAAAAGTAGAATTAGAATTACCTTGTGCTGAAACTTGAAGCAATAGGAATACTGCTAGCAATACAATATTTACAAAAATAGAAATCTTGAGACTCATGATGAGTTTAGCGAAATTTTAGTACTGCAAAGCTGGGATTGATTTGGAAGTATAATTCATTTTATCCAGGTAATGAAATCCTTATATAGTCCAATAGATATTTTATCCAATTCCTGAGTCAATTCTTACACTAATTAAGTAACTCCTAATTTTAATCACAAATTAAATTGATTCTGGTCTGAAAACCAGTTTTACATTATTGATAAGTTTTATACTTTGATTTGATTTCTATTCAAATGCCAGATTTAAAGCTGTTACAAACTTTAATGCATTAATAAGTGAGCACATTATAATAGTTGATACCGGATTAAACTTTCCATTGTAACCTATTCATCTTTTATTATTCAAATTTAAAAATTATTACCAGTGAGCTTATCCTGTTTAATTTTTTTCCAGTCATATTTGAAGGTCAGGTTCAGTTGACATTTTTACCACTGCATTTTTAGATAAAAATGACAACAACAAATTCCGCCTATGAAAGAACATGCCTGAGATTGGGTTCCACGTCGTTGTCATTTCATACACAACAAAGTTTATTGCAAAATACTTTTTCCACCGCACAATAATACCATGATTATCATATTAGAAGAAAAGGGCCTATTAAAATAAGCCTCTTTGGCAAAATGGAAAGACTCTTTGTAGTACAACTTCTCTTAGCGTTTATGTCTTGGAACAATAAAGTAGAATGAGAATCTGTGATAAGTAAACTGCGGTTTTTATAGCTCCTTCCTTACATACTGGAAAGAGAAAATGGAGAAAAAATATCTTAGCATTAGGCTTGAGTCTCCTCAAAGCTCATGTAGTTTAGAAATAAGCTACCACCACAAATTTCTTCCAGTTATTTGTAAACGAAACATATAGCTGTGTAACAAGGCAATTGTAGTCTGTGTATTTTGTATGCATGCATGCATATAGTAGTAGTAGTAATAACAAAGTAAAAATATAGTATGGGTACTTATATCATGAAACAAAAGGATTTGGGTAAGTAAAAACTGTGTTTTGTTACACAAAATACAAAGACGGTTTTGGTTCAACTCGTTGAAAAGTAAGAATATTCCATTATATTGTGGTAATGGATGTTGCATAATGTAGTGTTTCCTTGTGTGTACTTGGTGAGTATGCACAAGTTTGTAAGACACTTAGCAAGTCTGTGGGAGTAATGAGCCACATTAATGTAGGGCGTATTGTTTTTGTAAGATGATTAAGTATACGAATAAAGTAGCTTGGACCATTCAAGCAAGAAAAGCAAATTGCTCTAAATACTAATCTCTGCCAAACAAGAAACTCCTGGAGGAGTTACTTGATTGTGGAGTAACCTAATTCCATTTCACTTACTTTTTTCAGACAAATTTCTGTAAAACTCTAAGTTATTAGTTTTTGGGGGTTTACTTTTGTCTGAGATATTTGAATTTGTGAAAGATCTAATTAAAGTTCTAGACTGTTTTGAACTGATTATTTTATTACATAAGCAATAAATAAGTCTTGGGTGTATTTTAAGCCAAATAAATTGTACTTACAAGTGTTGCTTATTTATTGATAAAGGTTAGAAATTAATTTATGACAGTCTGATAGCTTATAAAACCTTAATATTGGATCAATAATTTAAAAAAAATTGCGTTTTAGATTTAAATAGAGAAAAATGTATATGAATTTATTGCATGATTTACCCTGATGGGAACCATACGTACACGATACCTAAGTTTTAATCTTGAGTATTAACTTTAGATCAAAAATATAAAAATACAAAAGGCGGACAAGTTTACTTGGAAAGGTTTCGGAAAAACAAGTGAGTTATGGAGTATTTACTCAATTTTACGAACATAAAAAAGGACTTAACTTCCTCTTGTCGTTTTCAACTTTGTGACTTTTGTGTGTACCCCTTGAATCGAACTGACCATCGCATGGCATGTGAGATTATAAAGTTGACTTGCATTTTCCCAAGAAAACTTTCCCCGTCTTTTGGGTTGGATTCTGTTAGTGAGACTTCACCAAACCAAATACTATACAATAATATTAAACTAACTAATGTCATACACACATAGTAAAAAAAACTGTAAGAGTTATTATGAGTAAATGTCGAGTGGGTTGGCCATTTGTGGCCACTTGAAAATTTATAGAGGGATTATACTCCGATTGGATCATTAATAAGTGCTAATTTTGTAATTTATTTTCCCTTCTGTCATATCCTTGCGATTCTTGGCATGCCCTTCTCGAATGATTTATTACCTTTACTCTCCCATACACTTCATTATCACCCTTGGACGTATGTTGAGTAGGGTCTATGAGTTGCATTGCTTTCTCTTTCAAATTCTAACCCGACCCTACCTACTCTTAACTTAAGTTGTAGTAGTGAAGTGGCGTCTCTGTTCTTTGAACTGATCAAGTGTAAATTCAACATGCTTTGTACTCAAAAACCTCCAATATTTGCTGACTTTAACTCCACATTCTCATTAGAGGATCGTATAGCATTCAACATGTACATTACAAACACTCCAAATTGCATACACTCTTTCTTAGTCACTCTTTTAAAAGCTGTGTGTAAATCAATAAGTGGTGAACTTGAAGTGTAACCTTTGAGAGAGCTAGATGAAATTACCGTCTTTCAATCTCAATCCTAGTACTAAGCCTACAATATTTCATTCACAAGTTGACATGTCATTCACTCAAGCCGGATGTAGGTATACAAGTATACAGTATTTGAAACATAACATCAGTCGTACGTTTGGATTCTATCAACAACTTTCTCAAATACAATGTTTCAGTGCTAAGCATTCTTCCATCTAAGGTTCTTGGTTCCATTAAAGATATTGTTCTTTGCATTACAGAAAATGCATTTGAATTCTTTAAATTTGTATCCACTACACTTTTGCGGCTTATTATAGGCGTTGAAAATAAAAAAATACAAAAGGGTGGTGAAAGTAAAGGAAAGTCTTTAGGAAAATTGAAAACTCTGAAAGCTTGTAGGTACACACATAAGCTAATGTAAAAGCAAGAATGGGAATTTGGAATAGGGCGTGTAACGACAATGTCATTTTCTATGTTTTTATTATTTTTGAAACCCCATATACATACATACGTGTGTGTGTAAGAGTGAAATGCACATCCTGATGTTTCTTATTTTGACTGCAATCGGATGCAATGCATGAATGTTGTGTGGCATTAGCATGCATGTCTGTTCCATTTCTCGTTTCCTCTAAATGTGATCATGGGAAATGCATCTGTGTGTGTGTATGTTGGGTTGTTGGGGAAAGTATTAAATATATAGTGAGTAATGTGTAGATGCGCTTTGTGGTAGTTTTATTGCATGTGCTTATTATGTCGCTGATGCAGTATGGGAAAGGGATGAGTGATGGTTTGTAGACTGTAAATGTTAAAAAGAGAGAAAAAAAAACTCGACTTAATGTAAGTGCTGAAGGGGGAGACATTCGAAAATCGAATTAGAGGTCTCCCTTTTACAACATACTTTGTTTCTGTTTCCTGTTACGAGTCAGTAAAATCCTTGTTGATAGTTCTACTAGTGGCTTTTCTCTTTGGGAGAAAGGGTACTGGAAACAACTAAAAACTGTAACTGCTGTAGTAAAAGAATCAAAAATGAAAGGGCTAGGTCTTACTAGGGATTAACTATTTTGTACTTGCAGGTTGAAACATACTGTTTCTTTCTATTACGTATTTTTTCAAGTGTGAATCAAGATTACGTATAATATTTTGAACCGATGTGAAGTTAGAGCTCATTATTACGAAAGAGTACCTACTTCATTTTGTTTCAATTTTGTTTCCCATATAAAAGTTTGCAATGGCAATTTGTTGATTAGCATTATAAATTACAAACAAGTTCCTATTACCTACTTGTATTCGTCGGTAAATACTTTTGCGTGTAAAAGTCCCTTCTTAGTATTTTGGTTTACTGATGTATTTATAAACTCTTTAGACTATTATAAAAATAAAAATATGAATAAAAATACAAATTACGTAGTTCCAAAAAGGAGACTTATGATTAGATCTTTTTTAAAACATCAAGAGGATTCTAATTAGCTCTCGTGATCTATTCTCGATGTGAGAATTTGAAATGCAGTAAAAAAAATAAAAGATAGAAAGTTTCTGAATTTCTTCACAGATTTTCTAAATTGTGCTTAAGCAGGTGAGATTTTATGTTATACTTTGAATCATTTTTTTAAATATAAGTGACAAAACCTGGAGTCGACAATGACGCTTGACTACTTATATTATGTAGAAAAATTGTATCGGTGACTGTATTCTGCACTTAAAAAACAGTGTAATTTTCTTTAGAACCCCTTGCTACTTACTGTATCTGTATATGACCTAAATACTAGCAAAAAAGATTAGAATGAGCTGTCTGCATAAATGCATACAAAAAAGTACTGAGACCATCAAGAACACCAAAGTCTCATCAAAGTCATCATCAGGATGGTTTTAGATTTTAGAGTAGAAGGAAAATGGAGCAAAATGGCTCAGAAAATAATAACAGTAAGCTGTAGATGAGAGTAGTAATATGCATAAAATTGGTGCTGTACTATTCAGGCCGCGACATACCACATTCACATCATCATGACACTAACAACAATGAACCAATGATTCAAAATGACTATAGATACTATTCAAAAGGTATAAGCAGTGAATTTGTTTTTTATCCCTGTTGTTGTAGGAACTTTTGTTAATTAAATTTTATCCATACTCCCTAGGCAGTTTAGCTCAGCTTTAAAAATCCTTGTAGATTTGAGTTCTATACTTTCCTAAAAAATACAAATATAATTGAAATATTACTCACTAGATATGAGAACTTTTCGAACTCAAAGATAAATTAGCTAATCAGCATAGGAAATCTAACATAAAAACAAAATCCCTGCAGCATCTACACATACAAATTGTAAGCTAGACATACTAAGAATTTGCAGATGCTACTTCACTGGTAATATTATACTCAACTGTAATATTATACAAAAAATAGTATCTAAAAATGCAAGTAGTAGCAGGAGTAGGTGTAGCTGTAGTACATGTATGTAACTCCATTATGCTGTGCATTGTTGTGTGGTGTAAATGTAATGTTACAAAATGAGGATTTTTGTAAGGATGGTGAAAGCAGCAAAAAGCTATGAAGATGAAAAGTTTTGTAGAGAAAGTAATGCGGGGTACAATGAGGATGAGATGGGTTTTGCGGAAGCAATAATGTGATCTTGCTTTTAGACTCTGAGTGACAGTGCCGTAGTTGCTTCAAATTTCAAAATGTTTCTTGAGATTATATCTAAGAAATTTCAAAAATTATTATTTCATCGCCATCAGTAATATTTTGATTTGAATATTAAACCAAAAAACAAAAAATAGAAGTTAAAAAAAAAAAAATAGCTTATTGGCTACGATTTTAAAGATTATTTCAGCTTACAATTCAAAAAGCATTCTCTTTTCAAAGAAGGTCGTTATTAGAATCGAACCAAGAAGAATTAATGGAAAGGGTAACATGATTCTAGTATCAACCGGTATGGCCGAGGTAATATTATAATAATGCTTGTACATTCGTGTTAAAACATAAAAGCTAGTTCAACCAAGTGCAGAATGATAGTACTTTCCTAAGTACATTAAAATAAAATGCTAAGTTAACATTATCACTGAGATAAAGTGTAAAAACCACATTTAAGTGGAAATAATTCCACAGTTGGCTAAACTTTCTAATGTTGTATGTAAATGAAATTCAATTTACCGAAGTGATTATTTCAATTTAGCTCAAAGGAGAATAATGGCTTATATATTACAATGAAAAATGCCAAATAGTCGACTAAAAATACCAGTTTTTTGTTCCTATTTTCAAATAATCATTAAAATTCTAAAAATAGCTAGTTTGAATTTGTAGTTACACTTTTATGTGAGGCGGCCAAGGCTTTTCTTACAAAACATAAAATATCTTCCGTCTATAAAAATATCATTATTTCTGGAAATAAAATGACGTACGTAGCCGTGTAGAAGTCCATCTCTTTCGTATTTTGAAAGGAGAATGGATAAGCAGAAGATAATAGAAATGATAAGGTTATTATAACAGGTAAAAGTATTATTACTTCTTGATATCAAAATCATTTGTCACGAAGAAAATTGGTCAATTACGACTCATGTGTACATCCACTGACTGACGCAATGTATGTGTAAGGTATCTGTGCGAAACTTGATTATACTTCTAGCCGTAGTAGTTCGGTTATTTCCTTACCGTTGCATTGCGTCTTTGTAATGTTCTAATAATAATAACACTAGTATCTAATAAAAATAAAAAAAATTTAGTTGGTTTTTATGAGTATTCGGGAAAATGAAAGCACCCCGAAGGAGATGAAATACCTTGATCATCGTCATCGTAATTTGACTTTTTTTCTATATCTTTGATGCTATTCCTTAGTACACGTGGTGGTGAGTTACCTCCTCCGATTGTATTATATGGCCTTATCTATCTGACTTATATTACTTATATGCTTACTATCTGAGTTAATACTTTAGATAAGGCAAAACCTCTAAATTCGGGATTAATATTACATGGGTTGAATACAAAATATAGAAAACCTCTCTACTCCGGGCTACTGGTACAGAGTAGGGTGATGACTTTTATCAGTTCAGATGGAAAAATGGGTCGTCTTTCCTTCCTTCTAGGGGTTTGCTTACCTATATGGATATTGCATCCGTGTCTTTTCTTACGTTTTCCGGTTTGACGTCCTTGTGCGAAGTCATGTGTGATATTCTAGGTTTTTTCAACATTTTGCCATTTCAGCAACTAATCCAGTAGTAGAGCTTCGTTACTGCCTCAATCCATGTTCCTAAAATCCGTTCGTAACCTTTGTGATCAGTGAAAGAGCTTCTTATAAAGAGTTACTCAAAAATTCTCATTTTTGAAAGCGAATTTTCACACTAAGATACAATAGGCTTGGGTTTTTCTGGAGTAAGTGCGGAGTCATGAATGTTACGAGAGTGATGAAATGATGTTTCAGTAAATGTTCATGAAAGCAAATAACTTTTAATGTTAAGAAGATTATTCTAGGGCTTTATGTTTCTCTCGAATGGATTTTTTGTCATTTGAACCAGAATTTTACTTTAAAGGATTAAGTCGAGTTCTTCTGAAATTAATTTGAAAGTAATAATGTATTCATTTTCCGTCTTTTACAATGTAAAATGTAAAATGTTTCAAGGAAAAAAGCTCTGATGATACCAAAAAGCACTCGAACTTTACTAGGAGCTGTGTAGCACCTAATATAATAAATGATTACAGAACTTTAAAGAAATTCATAATAAATTGCTAAAGTCATCTTCAATGTCAATTTAAATGAAACTCGTGGGTGTTCCATGTTGTAACATAAGTCTAAGCTGGTTTTAGTTCCAGAATTCGTTTAATGAAATTTGAACTAGGCTCTTCAATTTCACTATTTCATTTAGCTTTGCAATTTATTTAGATATTGCTCTCACATGTCAAAGATATTCTTTATCTGCAGAGTATGTATTATCCAGAGATCAAAATACACTAAGATGTAACTGCGTTCAATTTTGTAAATCGATCGATTTAATGCGTTTTTCACTGCGGTAAAATGATGGTTGATATTTCATGTAAAAAAGAAGTTATGAAGAACATGACAATAATATGGCACATGATGTTCGACATCCCCCATGTAAATTTTTAATTCCTGAGCCAAGTTTGACATGAAACTGTGTAGATTGGGGTGTTATTGGCGATAGTGGTGAGTAGTGAGTAGTTGGATGTTAAAAGTTGCAATAAGTGATATTATGGTAAAATGTACTTAAAAGATATGCTGTTGAAGTGTTGAATGGCATTGTAAAATAAAAGGAAATAGAATTGAAGGAATAGCTGGCGTGTTGGAAGGATGTGTTAAAGAACTGTAAGAGTTGAAGAGCAATATCGAGAGTGGATGGATGAGACTTGTGCAAAATTGCCCGAGAGTTCGTATTTTCCTTAAGAGCTTACATTTCCAAATTCTCTACTACCACTGTAACACTTTCTCTTTTTAAGAGTACTCACTCCAAAGCATAAAACTAGATACGATAGAAATGTAGGCTATTCTAAATATTGTAGCATTTATAGCTGTATGAGTGTAATACGGGATAGAAGCATCACACAGGACTTTCACTTTGTCTGCATGTGGTTTAGTTTGGAAGAGAAGGCAATTTTTCTAATGTGAGCTCTCGGAACTTTCCAATTTCTGCATAAGATTGAGCGAAAAATGTCCGTCGCTATTTGGAATCCCACATTTTTCACTTTTGATAGCAAAATGTATTTCCTTGGTGGTAATAAAGGGCGGATGTGTCTGTATATTACTTTCAATCTGCCTAAGAACACTCTCACCATTACCATCATCTCCATATATAACTACCTAGTTTGGTCGTTCAGCTTCCATTCACTTGAAAGTGGATAAAACGATGAAAGGTTTGTACCTACCTAGTAACTAAAAGAGTATCTAATAACTTCAAACTTTAATGTGGTATCCACTTATAAAAGCGACGAAATTGTAATTTCACACAACTACAGAATAGCTTATAAGTCAGTGTAAGTTTTATAAAATATGCAAGAGGGAAACAGAACATACATCCGTAGTTCTTGCGAGTTTTACTCGTTAACTGAAAGCCATCTTCAAAAATTGAATATCTGGCTGGATAGTCATTTACGTTATAGAAGTCTCTTTCCAATCATTAGCGTGGTTTGAAAGTTTCATCATATGCGTTTACTTATCTTTATAACATAATAAAATGCAATTCATGTTTTTTATCAAAATGAATTCACATCATTGGTATATTTCCCAAACGTAGAACATATAGAATGCATTTGAATCTAAATGTAAATCGTTACCATTTTTCAGTGTTGTATGAATTTATTTTAAAAACATTAACCGCTTGTGTTAAAAATATCATTGCTGAACTGTTTGGTTTTATATACGGCATATTGAAAAAAACAACATAAAATTCATACACCTAAAGTTACCCCCAAGTCATTCGAGTTTTTCAATTTTAGTGAAACTTCTAGCGCAAAAGTTAACACAATCTACCCATTACAGTCAAATGTTACTTCCCCTTCACCTTGAGCTGGTTTCGAATTGTAGTAAATAAATTGGAATTTGGAAACTTCACACCAATGCAATCATGTAAAGTATTTATTTTCTAATCTAATAATTACGAACTGCAATAATAACCTTTGACGTTTAAATGGAGATTTTATTATCATTTTGTTTACGAAGTTGTTTTGACCGTGAGACAGGGTTAACCTCAGATTTCAAATCAAAGCCTTCTGATATTAAATGTAGTATGGTATGGTACATTAGTTAATATAAAAGTAGGTCACATTCTGTTAACACCGTTATTAAGACCTGGCAAGAGTAAGAAATTACTGATGTCAGCTAAAAGTATTGCAGAAATTAAATCACTTGTGACACATTGGTCGTAAACATGGTCTGTGTACTGTTTTGCCAAGCTGGAAAGTCGAAAGTACTTTGTAGCTAATAATTATCTTAAGTCACAAATGTACATCCTATATAGTTGACGTCAGCTATTCACGTGAAATAAAGATATCAAACGAAAAAGAGCACAAAGTTGTACACAAACCAATAATCAGATGTATAAAAAAATCATTCGTAAATAAAGTCCTTGAGGTTTCAAGTAATGAAAGCAATATCAATGAAATTTTATGAGAGAAAGTTAAATGCGGTTTCTTTGATTGGAATATTACAGGGACCTGAAGGCTACGGGTCTCCCGGATTTGGGGCCTGTCCAACACTCCCAAGGCATCATCATCACGGCCATACCAGTGGCAGTGGTTCTAGTGGCCAGGGTGGTGTTAGTGTAAGTGGATCCAGTGGATCATCTCATCCTCAACATATGTTAGTGGACAGTATCAGTAGTGCTTCACATAGTCATGGTCACGCTCTAGAGTGGCAAAATTACCCAGGTGCAGCTGGCATTAGTAGAAGACAGCAGCAACCATTAACCCCCTCCAATATCCCTCCTCCTCCAGCTCAACATCTTTTGCAAAATATTCCTGGAGGAAATCCTCGAGGACTAAGTACCTTTCATCGCACTTCATCACCCGGTGGACCCTCATCGTCTTCGCAAACGGCATCCACCCAACTAAACTCTTACGATCCATTACTACAAATCCCTGTTCTTGAGGAAGAAACTGAAGCTATTTCCGAAATGCCATTAATGCAGGACAAAATCGAGAGTACTGTTTGATTCGGATAAGATAATGAGTGCCACAATCACAAAAACTGATATACCTATATTATAATATAACTTACATCATACGGATCTTAACTACCTAGGGTTTAACTGTATGATCTTATTTTAATTTCGTAAATGTAATTTCTTATATAATATACGGCATATGTAAAATAATGATCAGTACCTTTTTGTCTAGTGTATTAATCGAAGTTTAAAGATAGGTGTTATTGGGTTGTATTTCTTGGACTTGTCTAAATCTCTAGATGAATATATTATTACTTTAATTACTATTAGGATAATTGTAAGTGTATATAGATTTTTATCCATCCAAAAAAATATAACTTAACTACTCATACTCTCAGTCTGATTTCATCCACTTACTTACTCTTTCCCCTCCCACAAGTAATTAAGGTCTATAAGAATGTGTGTATGTATAATCTGAAACTGTTTTTATATTCGACTGTTGTACATAAGATTTCCAGTATATAATCCTATCTACTTAATTATGTATTAGATTATAGAGTAATATTATACGTATATTATATATATATTATATGAACGCTAAACGGTGGTAGGAAATTAGGGAAAGAAGAGTACTTAAAGTTAGCAGAAACACACTACAAAAACTTTCATACTACTCAAACTAAAGCTCTCCTTTTCCACTTCTACATCTTATTCTCATTAATTGTTCCCATCCATTAGAATAAATGACCCTGTTCACTTACACTTTCTGCGAAATAATCTGCTGCCACTTTCCCTCACCCTTTACTACTGGCCTGGCAGTGAATTTAATAAACTTCTTGTGGTGGTGTCATTAAGTAGCTCAGCCAGCCTCACAAAATAATCATATCCGTGTTAAAACTACCTATAATTTATTGGTAATAAATCACAAAATATTGTAAACAAAATTTGATTTAAATTATGTCGAGAGATTTGTGAAGCATTATAATTGGAATTCATAAAAACAAGCATAAACATTAGTTTTTAAAAGCAAGGCTACTGTCTGTTAGAAAAACCCAGTGCGAGCGGATTAAGAAATTCATGGGCCTTTATTTTTAATTTTTTTTTTTAGAAAAAATGGTCTATAACATAAATTCTGAAATAATGACATACCATGCATGCTGATCTTGAGTTTGGGTTCATGAAAATTCGCGAATGTGATTGAATTCGAAGAGTGGCATTACATTTAGACGTATGAAATATAAAGCAAAATTTATAACAAATTTAGGTCAAGTCACAAAACAATCAAAAGCAACATGTCAATTCAGATATAATATAATATATGATCAATTTTTCTTCGTACTTTTTTAGTTCTTTACGCAATGAAACATTTCATGGTAGAAGATTCAGTGAAAGACTCAAAACAGTCGAGGGGGATGATATTTTAGGGAAATTGCTTCAAGCATTTCAGTTGACATATGTGAAAGGCTGCGGTTGACCTGCAAATCAGCTAAATTTTTCAGATGAAAACAATATTTCAAGAGAAGTATCCCCATACCTTCCTACACATTGTATCAAAACAGCAATTACTTATGATGTGGGTTGGTGACTGTATCAAAATGTCAAAAAATGACAAAACAGAACCATATCAACAAAGAATCGGGAAACTTTTCTGAATTAGTAACATAGTAAACAGAAAGAAGGCTCAAGTTGATAGAAAGTGTCACTGTCAGGAAAAAGTTAAGTTGAGAATTTGAAGGAGATATAGAAAAAATGTATTAAATAAAACCAAAGGTAAGTTTTCTTGATACTTCTGTGAACATATGAAAGGCAACACATGCGTCAAACATTGTTGACATGCTACCATTACTTATTCTTTGCACTTTCCAGTGTAGTGTAGCTAAAATATAATATAAAAAATCGTGGCTTCACGTAGCCCGAGCCAGGTTTCATTGTTTAATATTTGTATTATAGTATCATTGTAATAACAAGGATTTCAGAAACAAATACAGTTAAAAAAGCTGTATAAACTATCCTACTGAATTCTTTAAATTTCTTAGCTTTATTCTAATCAGCTTAATCAAAATTATTTAATCAACTTGCCTAAAAATTAAAAAAAAATTATAATTGGATTTAGATTTCACAAAATGCATATAATTGATTGGAAAGAGTTGAAAAACGGACAAGGGTGGGCAACGGTGGAAAATGGTAGACTAGGGTTTAACATAGGTGCTTGAAGGTGAATAGGGTTTAATAAACATGGATCTAATAAGGGTGAACATTAATGGACCACCCCAGGGTGAAAGATTTTCAAAAACAGGGTGAGTCTAATCAAATCATAGTGTTTGTTTATTTTTTATGCTTGATGCATTTAACAAAATTACAACAATAACACAGAGGAAAAAGACTAGTACGCGGAAACCCTTTCTTCGGGCTTTTGCAAATTCTAAAAGAAAACTGACACAATACGAAATTGAAATACACAGTCTGTTCGCATAAACCAGATGCCCCTAACCTTAACTCATATGAACAAGTATAGTTTTTTCTGGTAAATATTTAGATCATACCAAGACCGAAATAGACGTTTCGTCACATTTGAATTATTTTGGAGAACTTTGAAACAGCAACAAAATATGATTATATGCAATGAGGTATAATTTCCTTCAAAATGGTGAGTATGCCTTGACATTATTCTAAGGCACTTTTCACTTACCAAATTCATCAACTCAGCTGAACCAAAATAACCATTACCTTTCAACAAGAAATACAATTGGCCGTCAATTTGGATAAGCTGACATCGCCCCAACGTAACAATATTACCACAAAAGTAAGGTAACGCAGTTGCAAAATAAAACTATGTACAAGTAATGTATCCTGATGAAAATTAAAACAGGCTTGCCATAAGTGTAGCAATTATTACAACTGACAAGTCATGACCTGATGTTGAGCCTTGAGACACTTGGAAAACCAAAACCTGTCAGCATTAGTTAAACTACCTAGATAGAATACACACAACGAGAATAAATTCTACGGAGAAACATTTACCTTGGCGAATAAAACCCATATTGTATGAGAGATGAATCCTTAGTTCAACTTTCTCCTAAAGAAAGGCTTGCAACGAAATAATACATCGTCCAACTGCAGCATGATACAAAGAAGGAATATAAAAGCTTCGAAATTTCACTTTATATAATCCGTAGCAGCAGTAGTAGTGGCAAGGTAATGATGTGAGTTGGATCTACATATCACATAAAATTTAACAAGGATATATAACATAGTATGTGCATAACATTCTCCAATAGTATTATTATTATTAAGGAGTAGCTAGTACGGTTTTGATAAATGGTTGTTCATGCAAAAGGCTCAATACTCAAGCATCAAGTTAGCTTTCTATTCCAAGCGTGTACAAGCCTTTCAACATTTTCTTAATTAAAGAGGTGAAATGAAGTACCATTTGCTCCCACGTGTTGTTTTGGCTTCAGAATCTCTTTTGTATCTATTTCAGAGTTTTTTGTAGTTGTTTCTTCTTTTTCTATGTATCTTCTATTTTTGCTGGCCAACAAGAAAAAGAAATTGATTTCTTTGAGTATGTAGATGTAGAAGTATATATCCTGCTGAACATGATTTGCGTTTCAGCTCTTTAATCTGAAATTTCACCCGGGTTACTGCTCTTTCACTGGGCAAAAGATTGATGTATTGATCCATATTTGAATGTGAATCCTTTCAAATAAAACTTTTATAGGTATTATGAAAATTAAGATTGAATTGAATAAAAGTATAATATTTGATTCGTGTTTTACATAAAGTTCTGCTTTGGCTAACATTACAAAAAGGATATTAAAATGTTATGTATGCAACGAATCTAGTTTCTTTGAGTAATTTTATGATTACATGCTGTTAAAGTAGGCGAAACGTCAAAAGCAGGATGTGAATACCGGCTGAATTCTGGAGAAAAAATTACATCTCATCAGGTAAGCTCTTATGGCAAACTTTTAAATTAACCCTGCATATATAACTTACATGAAACATAATGAAATTGAAAATGGTTACAAAAGAAGTCAACTGAGCAAATATATAAGGCTTCATGCACAGAAAATCTTTAATAAGTTTAAAAAATGTAACTTTATTGCCGATTCAGTGAATCTTTTTACATATTTACATTAAATTAATTATAATATAATGAACATATTTTGTGAGAATTACTTTTGAATAAAAATACATGTTATATTTCTTCATACAAAACTTCACTGAAACTAAACAAAGTGTTATTTTTATATTGTACTAGAAAAACTAAAAAGTATCAAAATATTGCGTTCGAGTAGAAACCACTCCAGTTATTAAAATTTGACGATGATAAAATATAAGGGAAATTGAAAGTTGAATGATGAATTCTAGTACAAGGCTAAAAGGAAATGATGCGATGTTTTTAAGCTGTAATAATATACCGGAGTAAAATCTCGGAAGGACAAGAGCAATTTATAAAAGAAAGTCTAAAGAAGTATTACCAACTTACTCAAACTCAAGTACCAACTGCCCAAATCCTTAAAAATGTACTCTTCCCGTGCTCCTTTATGACTCAGGAAATAGAGAAGAGGTTTTAGGATTTTGAATGTAATGGAAAAAACCGAATTCTAAAATTCATAACCCGGCATTCCACTCATACTGCTAGTACAACTACTGCTACTTTAGCATATACATATACCATCATGAATCGAAAGAAATTGAGCCGAATATATTTCAAAAAGATACGTAGATTGATGGATACGTGTCAGTAGGATGAACCATTTCCTCTCCACTCTCTCTCTAGGCTAAAGAAACTTGCACAACAATATGAATGAATGAACACTGAACCTACATATCTTCTCTTAGCATGGAAATAGAAGAGGATTTTAAGTGCATCAATTTTTTATTCAAGATAAATTACTCCATTTAATCTAGACACAATATTATGAGTCAGACTAGTTTTCAATTCAAGCTTCTAACTTTAGAAATACTTTGGAATAATAAACCTCTGCTGTGACTGCTGACAGGCTTTTCGTTATACTTGAACAACATCGAGTCAAACCGTCTACTTTCAAATGCACACTAAGTACAGTCAATTCCTTTCCTTTTACTTAAAACTTTGAACTCAACAATTCAGTATACAAATGAAAAACTTTGTTTCAAAATAATACTCTGTTGAAAAAGCTTTCTAGGTGGATGGATATACCGCACCGGTGACTGCTCTCAACTTTTCTGTTTGGGTTTACAAGTTTCTAACTAAAGAGGAAATAAACCTACGACCACTTAGTCTTGTTTGAGGGAATTTCACCTGGGGACACAGTACTACAATCTCCGTCTCGTCATGATGTAGTCAGTCTTGAATGAAATGATTTGAATTTATGTGTCTCGGGCATGGTGACATATTATGATCAAGAGTATGAAGATATATCTTTAAGATGACAACTGCATACAAATGTATTAAACATTTAGACAATGATACAAAATATTCTAGGATAGTTAATAATAATACGGTCAACTGTACATGTTAATGTTATCGGTATGACATATGACATGACCCTTAGAGCCAAAGCGTTGAATCTAATAATACAATTTATCTGTATAGGCTTGTAGGTTCTAATACATCCTCGTCCTATATTGATGCATGAGATCTTAGTTAATACGATATAGTGTGTGTGTGTGTGGTACGTCTGGTTCTGATAAACTCACAAAAGGGACATTTAAATGCAGAGAAGAAGCAAAGAGGCTCAAAGCAATTCTCATGAATCAGTCAGTTGACTTAGAGAAAAGGACCGTATCGTTGTTATCATTGTTATGCATGCAACTAAAATAAAATGAACCACCACCATTTTCCCCGAAAGTATAAGGAGCATCAGGAGGAGCCTTAAGATGAACAAGAACAAGTGAACAAGACCAAGAGGCAAGTTGAGAGAGGATGAAGTGCACACAATGCTTGTGAATATAAAGAAGGAGATGATCCCGATCGGATTCAAATGTCGAATAAGCAAACACGCTTCGTGACCAACATAACAATTTTATGTCCCTTTTATCTATCCCATCAAGGAATATATACAATACAAAACTGAACCCTTTAGGTATGCAGCTTATCATCTCTAATGAGATGAATACGGTTCTCAATTTCAGATCACTGCAATGCTGCATCTTTTATTTTGTGTATTCATGTACATTGCAATACAATGTAATAAAATATAATACAATACGACACAACGAATCATTTGCGAAGAGAGACAAACTTTTTAAATCGAATTGAAATGTAAATCATTCTCATTAGAAAAGCTAGGAATGCATCTGCTGCTGAGAAGTAATTAAAAAAATGTCTGACTATACAGGCAAAATTAGTACTTTGAGAACGAATCCAATTAAACATTTACCAAAATATAACGAATTTAAAAAAAGATTCAAATACACTTTGTACCTCAAACCGTTACGTAAACTATAGTTCAGTCTAGTCAATGCAGATATTTCTTTCATTAAACCAGCGCATTCTTCCATGTAGAAAGGGGGTTTCCTGGTAAGTAAAAGTTAGGGATGGGTATTGTAGAGTACACTAGTACAAGTATCCATGAAGAGTTCCACTTTCTCCAGCAGATGAGGGTGAAAGTCGTTGAAAACTCTCCGTACCAAAAAGAGCTGTTAAAAGGCTGCGCTAGTTGTGTATCAGAGAAAGCTGTTCTAAATTGCATGAACAAAGGATAAAACCTAAGCAGATTGTGGTAATAAATGCAATGCATAATGTTAGTAATGTCATATGAAATTATAGAAGGACTTTGACGGATAAAGTGCAGTTAATTAAATGAAAGTTGTATGCAAGCACTTGCAAATAATTTCTTGGAATAGGAATGTGTTCATATTTTATTTCATTTGTTTCATTACATAAGTAACCACAGGGTTTTAAATCTGAGCTTTACTTACATTTATAAAGAATGAATATAGACCTATACTTAAGATTTAGTTCTATAACCTATAGGGTATATGTTTAAACTTCCGGTTTAGCGTTTGTATAATTCACGTGTTATAGGGGTCATACTGTTGTATTGTTGCCGACGACAAAGTTAAGTGAAATTAGTCAAACATTGCCAATGCAAATTCCAGGAAAATTCTTTTACTTTTTGTGTTATTACCCCGAAAAGCTAAATAGCCTAGAGATCTAACTACAAATTTTATAATATATTCTGACACTCAACAAGCTACTTTATGAGCTTTATTTATCATAGGTTAACATTGCTTAAAATTAATTATATTCGGTATGTTGATTGCTGCCTTCGTTTTCTTCTGAACAAGTCAGTAGAAAATACTATTTCATCATTTATTTTCATAATAATTTTTTACATATGTACAGGAAACATTTAGCGATCAACCATCCTATTTTCTGCGATTAATTAATTAATTTTATCAAAAAGTTTGAACCAAAGATTAAGTTCGAAGTTTTAGGAAACAAATTTTAATGCGAACAAATTAATACATTCGTTGCAAGCACTCAAATGAAAGTTTAATTGAACACACGATATTGAAATCACTCGGCGCGTTTCAGAATAAGATTATTGTACGTTTTTCCTCAAAAATTCCTATCGTTATCGATTATCTTAAGAATAATACCTTATAATTAAGTTACATAGTATTAATTATCAATATATATTAACAGTTATTTACCCTAATTTTAAAGCTAAAATTCATTTACAAAAAACGTGGTATCGTGAAAACAATATAAATTAACATCACGGCTGGAGCTTAATTAACAATGAATTAACAATCTCTGTAAATAATTATTGTATTGTGTGTTAATATAAGTCTTTGGAGGTTTACCCATGTAACAACTTTTATATTTATAAAATTAATAAATTTATTTAACACAAGTTTAATATAAACCTTAGGACTGTTATATTTACAGACATTTTAATGCGAGAAGTAACATTTAGCTCGGACAATCATTAGCAATCCGTTACTTCAATCATCTTACACATTGTGTTTTTTAATAGATTCTTGTCTCTTGTTTAGAGTTATCAAATGTAATGATGAAAGACTAGCATCTTGTAAAAATAACCGGATTTTTGTCTCAATCATACTACATACTACGAAGACTAACTAATTTACAAAACAATTTGTAATAAATCAACAGTTCATCAAAGTATCAAATTTTTTTTGTAGTTTTTTATACTTCTGTAACAAACACTGACAATTAGATTTTATTTTTACAAATGATTTATACTTACGGCATATAAATATCTTTGCACCATTTTAACTTAATTTATTGTAGCATCAACCGTCTTCTAGTTTTCAGCAAGTACTCACTCGTCTGGGACGTCGAACCGGACGCATCAGAATCTCATATTACTTCCATTCGAATAAACTGCATGAGTATTCTCAGGCCGTAGACGGACAAACTCTTCTCCTTGCTGTTGATTGCATACAAAAGGGACATTGGTTTCTTTAAATGTGTGTATTCTCGATTGGTATAAGTAAAGAGGTGAAAATTATTTGAAGTTTTACATTATTGGCGAGCTTAAATAGCATACAGTAAGTAGCATTCAAGAAGGGGTTTCGTGTATGCATGCAAACTACAAAACGGTTAGAACAAATCCAGTCATTTTCAATTTATAAAGTCAAACACATGCAGATGGAATGGAATTGGATAAAACTACAAATGTTTAATGCATCACAACATTTAAAATGCCAACTGATTAATGTAAAGGATAGCTCATTATTAGCAAATAGGTACATTCTGCTCTTGCCTTAATTACGTCGTAATGCACAAAGCTAATTAGTTCATGGACTGCAATCAAAATCCAACTCTTCAAGAAATGGAATGGGTGACATTGATTTCATGATTATACTCTAGTGAACGAAGAATGCGTCACTTAAACCCGCGGCTATTACCCGCACGCAATGATAATGCACTGTTTGCAAATCGGTTCCAAAACATAGATAACGCGCGAGTAGTAGCTGAGGGTTTAGAGTAAGGAGTAATTCTTCAGTAAAAAATAGCAATATAAGCTAAATAGGATAACATCTATATTGGAGAAGGCATTTTGAGGATTATATTATTAGACTAAGATTTATTTCTAGAATGGAAAGTCGGACGATGACACAAATGAAATAAAGTTACAGGAGGGTAGTGTAGCAAGCAACTATGGAATGGATTTGACAAAGCCCAAGTCACCAGCTGCGAATTAATTGCAAGAGAACTACTTTGGACGACCCAAATAAACCTCTTTCATGAAATGGTTGAAATGAAGCTAGGTTTGACTTTTCATGGCTATCGTAGTTCTTGTTTCCTCAAAGTATAAGAAAAGGAGCGATGGCATGTCGGATGTCGGAAATGAGTGAAAGGGTTCTATATAATTTGCAATAGAGTATACTTCTAACTTTCTTTTCCATATACATAACACAGTAGACCATGAGCTCGTTAGAAGGTGAACTATCCAACCTCGAAGACCAACCAGAGCGTCTTGGATGTCTACCTTTCGGTGAACCCATTAATTTCCTACCCATTTTTGATGGATAAACATACAATTTTTAAATGCCAAGTCCTTCCGACAAATCGTACTTTTCATATGTGATCATGAAAAATCAATTCAATTTGCATATTGTTGCTACCTTATATATATACATACACATACACGCAATGTGTCAGCCCCTTAAATTGTTAAGAAAACAGTAATTTTGAGCCTGTCTATCACAAAGTAATCAGATATGTGAGCTACTTCCACCGGTTGGATACAACGATCGGTCAGTGGAATAAAACAAAAAGACGTGCCTGTTGAGTAAGGAAAAGTTTGAGAGAATTGCTCTATTGCGTGAAAAATTCAAATAAATGGGAGTTTAATTTTTACACGTAAATCAACTGTCTTTTGCCTTTAAGTTAACTTTTCCAAAAACTCTGTAAAAGTTCTACTGACCTTTTGCCCTTTAAAACTTTCTCAGTGCACCTAGATATTACAATTATCATGCGATTTTGGTGAGGTCAAATGCAAGCAACATGCTGATAATGTAAACAATTCCAAAAAATGTGTTTAAAATACAAATAATTTATTAGTGAATTGAAGACAAGAACGAACTTCAATATTCAAACAGGTAAACAAACTATAAAAAAATATGAAAAAGCAATTTGCTATACCGTGCTTTCTCTGTGTGGATTTTGATGTAACGGAGAAAGTAAAGGGGTAGAAGAAGTGTCTACCTCGGAAGACGGATGAGAGTGGGTCACAGGGTAGCTCGGCAATGTCTGAGTTTGCTGCTCGTGAACCCCAACAACGGGGACACATTGAGCAGTTTTTAGTGGGTCGATTTGAGCGTATATTATTGGTTCTTGAGGCATTATTGGATGTTGCCTTAAAGTGCCATGTGTATGGTATGCTGGACTACTTGGGAGTGATAACTCAGCGTATGTCACCTCTTCTCGGCCCTATTATCACAATAAAAAAGAAAATTGGTAAAGCATGAGTAGTCAAGCAAGTTATATGTTTAAACGTTACATTTTCACACACCGTACGAGGGACACGATTTTTGACGTTATTGACTAATTCCGAAGATGAGTTTGGGTCGGGACGATTGGCTGCTGTTCGGACGGCTCTTGGAATGGTCTCATAGAAGCGACTCGAGTTGTTGAGTCTTTCCAGAAATACTTTTTCATCTGGATCGATCCCATCGATCTCTGTTTGAAAGCAACATAGAAAGGAACATATATAACATCACAACCCATTACATCCTTTCTCATCCGTCATCCATCTGCCCCGCAATCTTGACGGGTTATGCGGTAATCAGCTCCTTGCATTCTCATGTATCCGGAAGCACGAATAACATAAGTTTACAAATGCCTTTTCTCAATTTCTACCCAACAACTCATATATAGAGCAATTCATGAATCTCTTCCATCGTAGCTCTCAAAAACTCAAAACACTGGAATACTAATGGTTCGAAGAACTCATGAATATTTGAACTGAAGAGCATCCTTCATCTATTCATAAGCTTCAATTCAACTACCCACAATAACATCAAGATTGCTTTGCAGACAAATAGATAACGATCACACTGATGGTACATGAATACAGATCTGAAATAGAAAACGTACCTGAACTATGAGGCACGACGTCAGGATTTTTATCGTCAGTTTCAAGCATATCATCGATAGATTTTTTTAGAGGAACAGCAGATTTGTCATGTTCGGGATTCGGTTTAAACCCCCCATTGTTCTTTGGCAGTCTCTTGTCTTCTCCTCCATGGCCTTTACTTCTTATCACGAGAACAATAACTACTGCTACAATTATAATAGTTGCTATTATAGATGCTATTACTGCTAAAACAGGAATCATTTTAAAACCAAATACAGGCTTGATGGAAGATGCTTCTGAAAAATGACAAATTTAAGTCACAGATTAATTACTGACCTTATCACTGTATAGTTACTCAACTAAAAATGCATTCTATGGCACAAACAAAGAGAATGACTTACCTGCATTAATACTCGTTTGCTTTTCAGCAGCTTTTAACGTAGAAGCCTGAATGACTTGAGTTTCACTTCGACCCTTATTATTAGCAGCATAAACGCGAATAACATACATAGTGCCAGGTTCTAGGCTTCTAACATGAAATACTGGGCGAGGATTTGTCAGATTTCGAAGGATATGACGAGACTGATTGTCCCAGATCTCAATGACAAAAAATTGCTGCAAGCCTCCATTAAACCCTTCCACGCAAGAGACAAATAAAGAGTCGAAAGTTTGATTGAGGATAGAACAGTTTGACACCGCATCCGGTTTCCCCGCAGGGATAATGTGATAAACACACGGAGACCGTTGTACACCGATCAGATCATGGCTAGCCCAACATAGAACAGTCCCGTAGTCAAGTTCTGTCATCGGTTTGTAAGTTAAAGTGGATCGAAGTCGCTCAACTGTGTAGTGGGATTGTTGAATGTCGATTGTTTCCGCAGAGTTATTAAATTTCCATCGAAAATGTAAGTCTGTTTCAGGATTAGCGTCTACTTCACATAAAATTTTTGCTTGCTCTTGCCTTGCAATCCCGTAGATTGTTTGCTGATGGGGTTTGCAGACTGGAGCATCTAAATAACAAACAAAATAAATTCATTCTATTTGCTTCTGTTGTCGTTTTCATAACCTTAACCCAGAACTGTGCAGGTTATACGAAAACCAAAAAATTCAATTTTTCTTATGTTGACTTATGATGACGCTTTGCTTACATTTTACGTTCAAAACAACAGCGTTGCTTGCTCCGTCTCCTTCTTTGTTTGTACCCACGCATGTATAAAGCCCAGCAGACTTCCTTGTGATAGACTGTAAGACCAGACTCTGGTTGCTTATAATAATCCCAGCCGATGTGTTATGATGTAAAAGACGTCCCTTAACAAACAAAACGAAATCCATTTATATTTTATACGATTTTCTGTAAGGCATATCCCAACATAATTTGACTCTTAAAATCCATTACAAATAGCAATTTATAAGAAAAAGTTAACAAGATAGTCCAATCTTAAAACTGTTTATCCAAACAGTTCTCCCTAGTAAGTACAAGTTTTGGTCAGATTCACTTAGGAACAAAATTACTTAGATCAATGCATAAGTTACGTTGTAGCTTGTAACAAGGTTGAAAGTCTTATACTACAAAACGGATATTACAAAAATCTTTTATCAAGAAGAAAAAACGTTCAACCAATTACATTGTGCCTCCAGGATACTTTCTGGATCCAAGGGTTGGCTTTGATACTACACTCAAAGTAAACATCGGCTCCTTCACGAATTTGAGATGAGTTCAAAGTGCTTCCAAGCTCCAAGTTTACTTGAGGGACATCTGAAACCACAAAACGATATAAATGTACTTTTTACCTTAACTCAACCTTTAGCTTGAAATTTCTCTTCATGATTTCAATTTTCAACCAGCTCATCCCAACATAAAAGACAACCTAACCTAAAGCATCAAAATGAGTCTGCCTCTTCTTTATATCTCTAATCTTCTGCACCTTAATTTCATCTCAGAAATAACGGGAGCAGCTCCTAATATATTTTTTAGTCAAGTACGCAGACTGATAGGTGCATAAAAGTACATGATGTATAAAGGGAGCCTATCGTCCTATCTAACTTTTAAAGAAACTCTCAAAATATACAGCAACAAAGAATAGGTACTAAGGCTATTAAAAAGCTGGAGAAAGAAGAACGTACATGATCATATAATTTAACCCTGAATTACTAATCCTTTTAGCGACAATTTTGCCAGTTGGCTTGGTAAAGAATACTTGATTCCAGACACATGCTACTGGCAAGGCATATTTAGTTAAAGAAACGCTGTATTTTCACCACCACCATTCACTAATACCATTTTACTTGTCACACATTTATAACATAAAACCGCAAGAAAGGAAAGGTCTTCCAATTGCTCCACGCATCTTTCTCGGCTTGTGCGAATTATTCATGCACGTACGCTCTCGTTCATTTCATTACTTTTTATACCTCTCAGCAGCCGCATTAGAATGTGTTGTACGGTGTGTGTGCCAACCTAGAAACGACACATCATGGGACAATGAACAGCTCGGGATAATCTAATGCTCGAGATACATTATTACAATATAGAGGCTTTCTTTCTTGGCTACAGCCTACTGGGTACAGAAATGAAAAAAAGAAAGTACCACATCACATCATCACTACTCCTCACACACACACATACTACATACCTCTGTTACTTTTCTATTTGTAGATTCATATGGGTAACGAAACAGGGGAACGAACATGAGATCTATGTGATGAAAAAAGTGCCAACAACGAGATCTCAGCCAAGTTCTTTTTAATATGCCAATATTTTCACCGCAGGTTTTCATCTTCTGGGATTTGCGCTTATTGGAAATCACCGAGTGGAAAATTGGAAAGAATTTTTTACCATCTCATTAAAATTTGCAATGACTTTTCAATACGTAGAAAGGGAATGCATTTTCTAATAATGTGTCTTTTTTTGGTGTGAAAAATGTTTAATTTATCACACCTTTCATATCACGTACTTCGGTTAACACTCTAACATAACATCATGAGACGTTCGTGAATGTGACGTGATGTGGATCAAATATACTGAAGGCAAGATTACATTGATTTCATCTTCTTTTGAATAAGTCTCTAGATTACCTCACCTAAGATTCGGATTATTACCCACCCAGGTACGATATGATCTTTTTAAGAGAGAGAAACTTAAAGCATAACTCCAACCTTCTGACAGTCTATTACCTCCTCCAAACACTTCATTCATACCTCATTATTTCAATGCATAAAGATATCATCATACTTCATGCTGTTGAGAAACATTCTTGAGTAGAGAAAAAAATTTAGATGTCAAGAAACTCGGAGGCGTTCCAATCAAAAACATTTTGATAGAGTTATTGCCGGAACAATAGTAAATTAATAATGTGAAGACACATGTAGGTAGGCTTATCAATATATTGACTACAAAAACGACCGATCAATAAAAAGAAGAAATAAAAAAATCATAGGAAACAGTGTTTCTTTTCGAGATAAAAAAGGCAAAGAGGATGAACTCCTGCAGCTGGGGAGATCGTGATCATAATTCTGATTTTGGAAAAGAGAAGAAATGGGAGAAATGATGCGAGATGATTAGAACCTCTCCTCTTCTATGAGATCGAGATGATGCCTTTTAGGTTACTAACAACAATTTCCTCAAAAGAAGAAAAGTTATGAAAGGAACACCCTACGGCAGAACTATGAACACCAAGCTACAACTTACATGAAAAATTTTGCTCGTATTCATTCTCTAGGAAAATGAATTAAAGTAACTTTTTGTATGCTCTTTGCTTCTAATCGTGATGGGATGGAAAATAACGCAAAATCAAATTTCCAGTGTACAGTACAACCAGCCGTATTGTCCTTACTGTTGCCTTGAACTTTACCCTTTTGACTCAAAAACAAAATAAAGTTCTATTGTGTACAATACTTTTATCATTAGTTCACAGTAGTTTTCTCTAAACTGTAAACTTTTCTTTTCTATATAGCAATGTTAAAAATATCCCATAACGCCCACCCACATTTCACTCGTACAGAAAATAATTATATAGTACCTTCAAAATTTCAAAATACCTTCATGCTTTTGCTAACGAAGAAATATTAAATTACTCACGACAAAGTTTCTAAGGATTAGTGTAAAACTTCCAAAAATTAACCACTGCAAAGTAATATTAAAATTCTTGAATAATGTCTAAACTATTGAACATACCATCTAATTTTGAAACTAGTGATTGTTCCAACTGCCAACTAATAACTCAGAATGAAAATGAGGTTGGAGCCTACTGTAATTCTTAAGTTAGAACGGCCTTAAGAGATTCATAACTAACAATAATACCTCTTTTGTTCTTAAAGTCGTAGTATCTCTTAGATAAGTGTGTCATGGCTGTCGGAGAAAGCTTATAGTAATCTCCACAAAGATAAGACGTGGCTAACCACCACTGACTGTCATCAAAGATCGTTTGGAGTGAGAGGAGAGACGGAGAACGGAAAGAAGCATGGGAAGCTTCTGCTAGATGAAAATTAAATAACACGGTTGGCTAAGACAAAAGAAGGAGTGGAATAGTCAGTCACTGGAAGTCAGAGGTAGACGACAGGACAGGACAGTAGTAGTAACAGGATGGGACGGATATAACATCTCCGCCGTCCTTTCTCCCTTTGAGATAGAGTTGACAGAATGTAAATGCAATTTTCCCATTTTCACTGAAGTTCACACATGAGTTGGTCATCTAAAAGATGCTTTATTCCGCTCCAAATAATTCCCCTAAAAGTCCCTAATTACACTTTACTTTCGCCACCCCAGCAACTTCGAATTACACCGTCTTTATAATTTATAAACTAATCCGCAAGAAAGGAAGAAACCTGGAAATTTTGTCATTGTTACTGGATATATATCATTATTTCTATCATTACTCTCTACTTCTGTCTTTCATGTCTCGAAATTAACGAATATTCTATTTATTTATTATGATATGTTTTCATCAACTCTTTAGATTAAAAATAACATAACGAAATTGTTACTGTTGTGCAAGATTCCTTAGATGAAGATGAAAGACCAATCTACTATGATGAATGTAACTCTATACGTGCACGTGTTGAAATAATTATGTGATTATGACATATGTCAAGGTATCCAATCGCTCATTTATTGAAATGGAGCTACTTATTAGACGTCGCCCATAACTTATGCGAAAAAGGTGTTTTCGTTCAGTATCATTTTTTAAGTATTTTAGTGATGCCTATGCTGTAGTGATGTGTTATTATGAATAAGGTAAAAATTAAAGATCCAAAGTACAAGGAAAATACTCTGAACATGTTTTCATTCGTGTTTATTCTTTCATTTTCAACTTCTTTGTTTATGAAAAGACGCTAAAATGCACGAGCTATAATTATAACGCTAATTGAAATTGTATACTTATACAAAAACATCTACTATTATAATTTATAAATACCACATTACCTCTATTTTTATTATTATTAGGGGGAAAATATGACGATTATAAGAAAACAAGGTCTTACGATTAGCAAAGCATCAAATGTCGAATGTACCTGACTACTCAAAATCAACTTTATTATTTTATTCTGAGCTCAAAGATGAAACATGAAGCCTTTGTAAACAAATGTAATAGCTTGATAATGGGTTCTCTCGAAGCTCTTAGAACATTAAAGCTCAAAAAGAATACCAAAACAAAATATCGTTTCCTAATCACTTCAATACACTAATATCAAATTGGCGATTGAACTTGTAAACAGAAAATCACTTCGTCTGGCAAGACAAACAACTAAATCCAAACAATTCCACCGAATTACAAAAACGTAACAACACTGTAGGGAAACTCTTTCTTGTAGAAAAATATACTGAAGTAAGCAGTATTTTAGCAGGAGTAAGTACTACAAACCCTAGTAAACAGGAGCACATCGGGGGTTAATGTCTCAGAACGCATAATGGAGTCGCATAATGGCTAGTTCATGGGACCAAAACTAACCCAGAGTGTATAAAACCACAGTCACAAAACATTCTTCCATTTGCATTTTTTTCAATCTGCAGAAGTGAAAAGTTTCTCTAACCTAAAAAAGATCTCACACACAGAAAAGGAAGTGTGGGTGTGGTTTCAGATATATAGCAATAGCACTGCTTGCTTGTTCACAGATTCCAAGATTCCTGAATGTAAGCTGTAAAAATACAATTGTATTCTAAAGTAATTTTACTACTACAGAACCAACTACAGTGTTGTTGGTTGTGTGAGTGAAAGTCTAGCTTTCTCTACTTCACAATCACCGTAAAGGAAAAAGTAACCCGTACCTACCTACATATAATAGGGCTAAAAGAAGTAGAGGGATAAAAAAAGAAACCAACTCATCCTCACGCGTCATCATACTCATACTACCCGGATCAAAAGCAGGATCCTTATTCAAATTCACAATGCAAAACCAGAAAAGTTGCAAACATTGAATATCCACTACTTAGTATTTACTTTCATCGGATTCTCTTTCCTCCCAATTTGCATCTGTATCCTTTGCTAAACTGAAAGAGAGAAAAACTTTGAAAGTTCGGTAATCTGCAGAAAACTGTGAGAAACTTTTTTCACAATTGGAAAAGTCTGTCTATCTCAAAGCTTAGGGAATTGACGGCGGCGGCCAGACCAGTCAGTACAGTTCGCAGTGCGGACTGATGGAGCCTCATTTTATTCCGATTGGAGTAAACGATGTAGAATTTATTTGTGATGGGATTTAGCAGGAAAAGAGTACTACTAAAAATGTAAGTATATGTTCTAGAAAGACCTTTCGAAAGGAATGAACAGACATAATAGAAAAACACATCTACCATTCACAGATTTCAGTTTTTTGGTTACTCTTTCACTAATATTTTAATAAATTTCTCTTTAGATCCTTCGGGGACTTGTCTCAAAAGAAAACTTTTTCTCCAAGTCTCTTGCCTGTTGTCGTTTTCTTGGTTGAATGGTTGGAATAACTGAAAAGGATTTTTTGTGTTGCACGATTGAAAAACTTTTAAAAGTTTAGACTTACAATGAATATCCATTTTAAATCCATCCTCGATTGCACTACCAGGTATCATAGGATTTTCTGACCGGCACGTAAGCGTCTTTCCAGCGTCCTCCAATGACGGTGTGAATCTCACAGTGCTGATCGTAATATTTCCATCAATAGTGGTCTGTTATTGTAAAAGAAGACAATATTCAACGATTAAAGTCATTATACAGCATAAATGCACTTTTTTACAAATTTTTATTTATTAATAATAGTATGTAAGTCAAGTCTGATATAGATGAGTTCTGGATTTTTTTCAACCCATAGCATTAAAATCACAGTTAAATTTCCTTCCTGAATTGAAATTGACGTATATGACACATTTATTTACAGTTTAAACTTGTAAAACAAACTTTTGGACAACTTGGGGAGAAAATTGTTTAAGGGGAGTTGCTAGTTTTTACAAAATTGGTATTATTTGAAAGTTAAAACTGAAGAAGTATGCATCATAGCAAAGACAGGATACAGTAACTACGATAACGCCAACTTTGACAATATACTTTACTATGCATTTTTGAAAAGTAAATCAGAGACTTACTTTGTAAAACAAATACTCAACTACTCCACTGGAGTTGAAACAATTTTCATCTTTCATTTCAAACTGAAATGTTTACATCAATAGCTTTTCCTACCGGCACTCTTTCCGAAAAATAATTAACCTGCTCTATTTTCAGAAA
>JAQGAA010000057.1:0-36078 GCA_034696425.1 Isotoma viridis
AGTTTTTTGTCGATATGGGTTATAATATTATATGTATTTTTTAAACAGTCATTGACTTTTGTCTAACAAAGTCTCTATCATGTGATCCTTCTACAAACTATACCTGCCTTCGAATGGAGTGGGCATCTAAAAACCAATGCGTTCAGCGTCGAGGTCGATGTGGTCGTGTTGCCGCTGGTCACGTTTTTCGAATGGTTTCCAAGAAATTCTATGTAAGATTTAATTTTCGATAAGCTTATCGAGTAGTTGGATACGAATTAATTCAATTCCTGCAATTTATTACTGCTTTTTGACATAGGAAATGATGCAGCAAGAGGCTCTACCAGAAATGGAGAAAGCGAGTTTAGAGGCTGTTGTTTTGCATGTCAAAGTCCTAAATATGGGTGCTCCGGTTGAAATTTTAGCCTTAGCAGTTGACCCACCAAAACAATCAGGGATTGGCCGAGCTGTTGCTAATTTAAAAGAGGTAAGGTGCATTAAAAGAAAGAATTTATAATATAAACTTTTCTATCTAAAATTAATTTAATTGCATTTTATTGTCTTAGGTTGGTGCTTTAACACTTAATGTTGACGGAGTGTATAGGAAATATGACGGAGACTTGACTTATATGGGGACAGTTATGTCTCGTTTACCAATTGACATCCGCTTTGGAAGACTGATCATGTTAGGTCTGGCATTTGGAATCCTGGACGACGCTATCGTTATTGGTACCTTACCATTTATAGTATTCTAAACACTCAGATTCGTTGTTTATTGTTTGTTAATTACAGTCGTGTTCTATTATTTTACAGCGGCTGGGTTAAGCACTAAAAGTCCATTCAGTTACCCATTTGCTAAACGGCTAGAAGCTTACTTATCTAAGTTCAGTTGGGCGGTGAAAACGTATTCGGATTGCTTTGCTATATTAAATGCGTTTACGGTGAGTATATGCTCAATCAAATGCTTTTTTCCTGAATATTTATGAATTGATTTTTATTTCATTTTTCGTATATACATACATATGCAGGCATGGACTGAACGCCACCGAGCTCATGATTTTCGTACATACGGTGATGAGAAAAGTTGGGCTCGAACCTATTTCCTGCAGCTGAGTGTGATGAGGTGTGAATATTATGAACAAATTAAATGAATTCTGCCTGTTCTGCCTTTTAACATGAGTGGGCTTAACTTATGCTAATTTTTAATGGTTTTTCAGAGAAATGAGTGCCCTTGTTGACGAAATAAAGAAGAGACTGAAAGTTGTTGGTATCATAGGCGAGCCCAATAAATTATCAAATACTGAAAGAGGTTTAATTGTCAAGGTTGTATAATAAGATTTCGTTCACTTAAGAATAGTTTAGAGCATGCCTAGTATTGTCTTTTATATAAATTGTATTTTAACTGTTTTAGATTGTGATAGCCGGTGCATTTTATCCCAACTATTTTGTTCGACCCCGTCCAAATAAGAAAGAATATGAAAGGGAAATTATTCGAGAAGTTGGGGGTTTCAATCCTCTTTATTCTGTAGTATTTCAAGGATTTCCTATAGAGCAGCCTGGAAAATTGTAAGACTATTTTTAATGGAAAGTACAAACGCCAATGTGCTGCAGTACTATTGTTTTTGTGACTCTTATTTTCTTAATGCTTTAGGTATGCGAAGCATATAACATCTTTACTTACAAATCATCGAGCCATCCCACATTTGGAATTTCATGCTTCAAAAGTCATAGTTTGCTTTGATCCAAGAGGAGACAAAATTGGTCCAATTAGTCATGGGGTTTACCGAGCAATCAAGATGCGGCTTCTTCGACAGAAAGTTACCTTCTTCACTTATGGGTACTGAATTCAAACTTTTTAAATTAATCAACGTTTGGACTGGACATAAATTCAGTACAGCAATACTTAATTAATTTAATGTTTAAATAGCCGTGAAGACGCTGTTAAAGCATTGGACAGGGCTATGCAAGGTCTACAACTTTTGCCAATTTTACAAGCTCCGTCTGATCTCCCTTTACCTAGCATAAGAGAGAGCGAATTTTTGTGCTTCGTTTCCCATGTAAGATTACTTTCACTTTTTTCCTCCCTACACATGTTATTTCTTTCTTATGTGATAAACATTTTTGGATTTGTCATTCAAAGGTTGATTCCCCCAGTGAGTTTTGGGTTATTCGGTGTGACCAGGAAGAGCAAAACATTGCAATGAATGATATTATAAATGATCCAAAGGACAGCATTGTTCCTTTAAATATTTTAAGTTTCCAAGTTGGATGCTTGTGTATTGTGTTAAAAGAAAGTAAACGATGGCGTGGCCGGATAGAGTGCGTAAGAATGGATCGAGAGCGTGAAGAAGCATTGGTAATAATTTTTTGTTTTTAAGCTGGTTAGCTTTGATTTGATATAAAAAGTCAAGATCGTCAGATATTCCAAACATATATAAAAGTACATTTGACATAATCAAGTATTCATTTGGATGTTTGACTCCTAGGTGCATTTGGTGGATACCGGCATTAGCTTATGGCGGCCAGCGAAACAGATATATGCTCTCACAGACAATATGTTGCGTAATGGTTTGCATAAAAAGTTACCTCTGGTAAGCAACATAAGCAATGTTTGTGGGTGTTATGTTATGAGTTATTAGTTTTACTGCGTTCGAGTTTCAATTTAATTTTGTTTTGCATCTTAAATATTTTAAGGCTATTCAGTGTCGCCTAAGTGAGATTAAAGCACCCAATCGCCATGGGGCAGTTTGGTTTGATGAAATAATTAAAGATTTCACGGACTTCATAGGAGAAGCTAATAACCAGTTCCTGTTAAAGGTAATTTTTAGTTAAGGTTGAATTTAATTGCATACTAATTTTTAACGATTCGTAATTGCTTAATGTATAATAATTCGAATTTGCGATTAAAATTTGTGCGTTCAATTTAAATAAAGGTATATTCAGTTGTGGACAGTGTAGTTGCTGCAGAACTTTATAGTCCAGCTTTAAACGAAAGTGCAAACGAAAGATTGGTAAAATACCTGCGTGCCGATAAAGCTGCAGAGCCTCGATCGTCCGTGGTAAGGGAATTCTCTCTACTAAAATTATAATTCTATTCTGAAAAAGATAATTGTACATTTGTCCACCGATAATTGATAATTAATTTTGTTTTCAACAAACCCTCTAATTAAATTGATTACAGGACAACTTTGAAGCTCGAAAACTCTGGAAAGCATTAAACTATGATGATCATGTAATCAAGGCAATTGATAAAAAACAAGTATCTTCTTGGCAGCCGGAACGAATTGTGGAGCCTCCGAAGTTAAATGCTGACAATGGATGTCAAGTGACACTTCGAGGACCATGCAGTCCTTTGGAAATGTCATTTAATTCTTTGTGTAGAAGTGCCCATCTGAAACAGGTTCAAATCGAAGGCAATAGTGTTAACTGTGTCGCACTGGATCAGGATCCATTCAATCCATGTTCTCGTTTACTGATAGCCTCAAACGTGGGAATCGCTCATCGTTCTGGAAATATTCTTGCTAGGTATGGACTTTTGAATTGTTGTGCCTTAATTTAATTACTTTCGTTATATAATATAAATTATATAAAAATGAAAAATTAAAGCAAGTAGATAATTAGTGTGTACAAATTACTTATACCTAAGAGGAATAACATTGTTATGTAATCTGTACAGGGAGACAACAATGATGCCGGCTATCCCTGGACTGCCAGCCTTACTGACCTTGGTGTTTTGTCCTCAGTTAGAGTTTAGGGTGGACGAACAAGCAACTAGGTACACGGGCTGCGTTAGTGGACTTGGCATGGACCCTAGCACCGGTCTTCCTGTGTATCCTGATCACGATATGGAATTAATTTTTGATACGAGGATAGATAATGAAGATCTGTATCTTGCGAATTCAATAAGAATGACGATGAATGCGTTAATGAGAGAGTTTGGAAGTGGCCAAGATCGTGCGGAAAATCTACGACAAAGAGCTAGAGAGGATCTATTGACGTATGAAAATTTAGATTTGAAGAAGTTTCCTTTATACCCATTTAGCCATTCCAGAGAATACACATAGAGATCTTTTCACAATTAAAAAATTTATGAGTATTCTCTGGAGTACGATACAGAATTAATAATGAAATAATTTTTGTAAAACAGATTATTACAAAAGAATCGAGAAACTGTTGAAGAAGTGTGGCCCGAAGTAACACACATGTGGAATGTAGCTGGAAATCACCAAGTGTTGCCTCCCGGAACAGGAAACAGTAGTTCGGACACTGATGTTTTCCCACTTCATAACGGCATTAAATTGAACAAACCGGATTTTTTGGAGCCAATCGTACCTCGAAACGTCTTCCAACCTCCTCCATTTTAGCTCATTGTTACAAAAAGACTTTGAATTCAGGTTGATTGACCGAAATGGTTGATAACCTTTACAGACTGATTTAAAAAAAAAGTGAGGAGGTGGTTGGATTGGTAAGACAGTATATATTGTCTTTACAGTACCGTTATGTCAATTGAATTAGGATTAGAATCTCGATGTTCAGATGTCTTTTACACTGATGACCTTATCTTAGATTAGATATTCATAGATCTAGATCCACGTTGATCTACTAAGTCGTGATTTAATTAGTTATGGGGTTTGTCCAGAATGAGTGCATAGCTTAAATTATCAATTGTTAGTTAATGGATGTCGTGCATTAACTCTATATATACATACATTTACATATACACATTATATAAAATGAAGATGAAATATGGTTTGATTACACCGTAACTTTGTTCAGATAGTGTGGTCCTTGTTCTTGGTTTGTTATTGGATTGGAATTACTTCCATTCATCGATTCATCATTACAAGTAAATTAATAATTCCACCATAAACTACCTGTACAAGCTATAACCCAGGCAATCAAATTATTGCAGTCAATCAAATGATCTAGTGATGAACCTAAGAATAAAATATATCCATATAGAGTAAGGAAATGGGAATAATTCGACCTGAGTATTAGTATCAGCAGAAGTAGAAGTATCAGGGCGTAATAATTAGTTTTCATTTCATAGTTTAATTTCTTTTGTATGTGTTAGTTTCTCGAACAGCGACGTTTATACGACGTTTGACGTTTAAGCCGACTTTCCTCGTTATAATTAATAACTTGTCAATATTACTGCCATAAACATTTTCGATGTATCAATTTAGTAATTTTCTTGCATACAATTTAATGTTTACTTCAATCAAATAGCTATTTACGATAATAATAACTTAGATGTGCATATTTATTATGCAAAATTGGCAGTGTGCTGATTAATTACTAGATGTCAATTATCTTTTTTCCCTAATTTACATTGTTGATAGTAATACTGTAGTGTTGGTGTTTCAAAAATGATGTGTTATGTAACCAAAACACATTGACAGTAACCAGTAAAGTAAGTTATGAGTTAAGTATGTCAATGATTTGATATATATTATAATGACACTAGGATATAATATATTTCAGAAGTGTAAGAATGTCATTTACTGAATAAGTTTCAGTGATACGCATTACGCATCAACGTTAACGTATTTTATCATTTGTTAGATTTGTGCTTATCAACTTACCATTTCACTTGATACTCACCGTTGACTGTGCGCATATACTTTATACACAAGTGACGCTGAATTTTTTGGTACTTCATAAAAATAAAAATAAAAATATTTGTTTTTCTTTGTAAGAAACATAGTTTGTATTGATTTAATCTAATTTTATTTATTAATTAACTTTATTTCATGCGTATTTAACATTTTTTAAATCATGCATTTCGAATGTTTTTTATGGAAATCGTTGGAGTCTATTTTCAGAGTTCATTCAGACACATGAACGATGATATGAAGTAGATTGAAAATGAAAACGCTTTCTTGTAGACAAAGATCAAAATCATAGAAAGTAAGCACAGACTCAAGAGCAGTCCCGCCTTATATATTACACATTATTAGTACAAAACAATATTTCAATTCAAATGAGATTGAGCAGCCAGCAGAGAACAAGGAAAGCAAGCGTTTACATTTGAAACTCACTATTTTGTTTTTGTTCAGTCAGAATTTTGAATTTTGAGAATCTTTAGCAAAGTTTACAGTTTTTGTTAAAAAACTTCAACTGTCAACTGTGTAACTCGCAAATAATCAATTCAAAAGTAAGTATTTGGTATTATACTCCCAAAACTCTCAATCAATTCACAATCACAATCAATTGCTAAATTGTGCTTTGTTCATTTCGCATTTGTTAGAGTTTGTTATTTGTGCTTCCAGCTTTGTACTTTGTATTTACAATTTAAAACACCATGCGCCATGTGAATTGGATTTATTTTACCTGACTACTTTACTTTGTACATTGATTGTACTTGATCCATCCAGGACTCTTAACTCGACTGTGTCCTGCTGTTGCCTGTGAAAAGTAAGTTCAAAGTTGAAAGTACAAGCAAAGTACAAATTAATTGTGAATTAATTGTGAAACGAGAGGTTGGACGGTCAACGTTCAACGTTTAGAGCTTGAGTTGGAGGAGCATATGTGGTTCGTAATTCTGAATTCATAATTTGTTGATTGTGATTGTACATTCAACATTCATTTCAGTATTTCAGTTGTTTTTTTTGTTATTGTTTGTGCCTTCACCAGGGTTGAGTGTGCAGAGGCTGTGCACCTAAAACCTGAGCATAGCAGTTCAAACAGTTAACTTTTTGGTATGAGATATGATGGGCTTAGTCGGCTTAGCACTTAGGCTCAGTTGTCAGTTAGACTAATAACACTCACAGCACCACCATTAGCAAAACTTTCAAGTCTGAATTCACAATTATGACATGTGCTACCGAATTACATGAAGCGTGATTTATCTACCAATAGGTACTAATGAGTTGTTCGTGAAAATGGATGACGAAGAACAATCAAACGGAGCTGATCCAAGACTCCAAAGAAAAAGACCTGGTGTGAAGCGAGAAAGAGAGAGTCCACCCCCCGAAAGCGATGAAGCTCCACAAATTCGCATTAAGTTAGAAAAGGACCTTTTTGAGCCTAACGGGCACGATGATTCGAACCAACCCCCAGATGTGCCAGTTGATAAAGAGATGGACGATTGTGGTACTGTAGGAAGTGAATTTGAAAATAAAAAGGACGAAGCCATACCTTCAACATCAAAAATTACATCCGATACGCGCCATCCATTGACCAACATATTTGAATTTGCGTCTACGTCTACACCTATGCCCACTATAATACCAACATGTGTTGATAAGAAAACGGACGATCGAGATATAGGAGCCCCTGCACCAAAAGTACCAAAAAGGGCTCATTATAACGATCATGATGATATTGACGAGGTCAAATATGTGACCGAACAGGAAGCCAAAGGCAAGAAAGTCATTCCTGGGCACGGCAAGGTAGGAAGTGCAACCATACTTACTTGACATGTTAATTTTGTTTCGATACTCGTAAATTTTTCGTTCATTCATGTGAAATCTTTTGCTAGGCGGGCTCTGATTCTGAGGATGAAGGGGGTAACACTTCAGGTTTTATGAATGAACCGCATGAACGATACTTCCCACAAAAGAACAAGAAAGAAGATGTGTTCTCACGCTATGATTTTAAGTACCGCAAAATCGACACAACAAGACTTGCGGTACATGTAGCGAAGGAAAGGGTAGGCAAAAATATTGCTACTAATTCGGTTGTCGGTTGCATAGAATACAAGTACAATAGAAGAAGTAATCGCTTGTTTTTAATCTTAGATACTAAACGCAGTAGAAAACCACCGAGTTGTTATCGTCGACGGATTTACTGGATGTGGTAAAACCACTCAGGTAACCATTGTTGTTAAACGAATTGTTGACTTCCTTTTCCTTTTGTTCCACATGTCAATCAGATTCATTAATCTCCCTTTCTTTCCTTAGGTTCCGCAGTTTATTTTGGACAAGTATGTTGAAAACAATAAAGTCTGTGGCATAGTAGTTACCCAGCCAAGAAGAATTGCAGCAATATCTGTTGCGAAACGAGTCTGTCAAGAAAGAGGATGGGAACTTGGGAAAGTAGTCGGTTATCAGGTACGTTAAGATTTCGTTAATGTATTCACTCACAGTCATTTTTTCGTATTATTTATGGAACCTTTAGAATGTGTGCAATGCTTGCACCATTTTAAAGATAAACTCAAGTGCCGTCGCCGTGAGGAATTTTGTTTTATTTAATATTTTCTAGAAAATTTAAATAATTCCTCTCTCATTGCTGAAAGAAAACTTACAATTTAAAAATATCTTTACTCGACAAAAAACCTATTGGGTGATTAAATTAATCAAACAATCTTCATCTTCCATGTTTCCTTTTTTTTGCTTAAGGTGGGTATGGAGGCAAAAGTAGATAGAAACGATACGCTTATCACCTATATGACTACGGGAGTGCTTTTGCAAAAGTTAATCAGCGGCAAGAGTTTCAAGAATTTTACTCACATAATCATCGACGAAGTTCATGAGCGTGATTTAGAATCAGATTTACTTCTCCTTGTGATTAAGAAAATTCTACAGGATGACATCGACGGGAAGCATAAACATGTTAAACTAGTTTTAATGTCTGCTACACTGAACGCTAGAAAATTTTCCAAGTATTTTCCAACGCAAAAAGGAGAGTCTGATGTACAGGAATCTCCTGTAGTGAAAATCCCTCACAGTTTTCGACACAGAGTTGATGAACTGTTTTTGGATAACATTTTACAAAATAATGTAAGTTATAAAATTAAAAAGTCAACGCTGTCGATTCGATTTCAATGTTATAAACCGTAGTTCGTACATTACGTTTTGATCATCAAACGAAGCTTTAAATATGTTACGTTTTCTACAGAAAGAATTATTCGATGTGATTCATTCCTCATTGGATGTTGACAAGGCCACAATCCCGGAGGAAACGTACACGGTTGCTGTTGACTGTATTGTTAATCTTGATGAAATCGATCGAAGAATGTCGACTGACCCTCGGATTCGGGCGAGTAGGTCTACGGCACCTGTAAGGATACTTAACTTAATTATTTAGCAACTTTTCGCCAAAGCCATTCAGCTTCAAACATTACAATATTTTTGATTGTCAAACTTGATTATGATTATTTTAGATTCCTAAACGTGGATCTGTTCTAGTGTTTCTACCTGGAATGGAAGAAATTAATCGCTTATTCAGATCGTTAAATGCTAAAAATAAGTTAGCATTAGATGAGTAAGAACTTGTAAAGAATTATTTAGTTTAGATTAGACTCTTCTTCTGAACTGTTGACGTTTAAGTTTGGATTTTAACAATTGTAGGGCAATAGAAAAAGACCGGCACTTCAAAGACGCAGATTTTTATAAATGGGATATTGTGCCACTTCATTCAACTATCACAAGTGAAGAGCAACAGCGAGTATTTGATTCTCCAATCGAGTACCATCGCAAGATTATTCTCTCAACGAATATTGCGGAAAGTTCTGTGACAGTTCCGGACATTATGTATGGTAAGAAAAGATGTTTAAACTAATTAAATTGGAGAATTTTCGAGTGATATAAATATAAATTAGCTGATGCCAATCTATTAGTTGACGCTATTCATTGCCTTTGTTCTTTTAATTTTCAGTAATTGATTTCTGTCTTACAAAATCCTTGTGCATTGATCCCTATACTAACTTCACAACTTTAAGAATGGTATGGGCTTCAGTGAGTCAGTGCATTCAGCGAAAGGGAAGAACTGGCCGAGTGTGTGATGGAAAAGTTTTTAGGCTGATCCCAAAATCGTTTTTTTCTGTCCGTGAAGTTTTATTTTCCCTATTTTAAACTTCAATAAATTAGTGAAAACGTTAGAATTGAACAAGTGTATTTTTATCATTGATATAGAACTTGTCGCAAGATACAAAACCGGAAATGCTGCGATCGAACTTGGAGACGGTGGTTTTACAATTGAAAAAATTGAATATGGGCACACCTAAAGAATTACTGTCTATGGCATTGGATCCACCTGTTGTATCAGGGATTGAACGAGCAGTTGCCAATTTAAAAGAGGTAAACGTAAACGGCAAATTCTCAATAGTTAGGTATCAGTGGTCACTGAAGTACAATAATTTTATTTTTATATTTAAACAGCTTGGAGCGTTAACCATCATGACCACCAATAAATATGGCAAATCGGTCTATGAAACTTGTGACGGGGATCGAACATTTTTGGGCCAGGTTATGACAGATCTCCCAATACCTCAGCAGTGCACAAGGTTAATTATGCTTGGACACTGCTTTGGAGTAATGAAAGAAGCAATAATTATCGGTAAGAAAAATGAGCTTCCTGTTATATGTAATTAAAGCTATCTGGCATGTACCGTTAAATAGTATTTTAATAGAAAAATATTTGTATTACTTAAAACAGCATCAGCTTTAAGTGTTAAAAATCCATTTAGCACGCCTTTCGTCCGATCATTAGAGGCTTATCTGTCTCGTTTAACTTGGGCAAAGAAAAGTTGCTCTGATTTGTTCGCACTATATTACGTGTACAAGGTAAACAAACAGCTTCAACATAATCATTTTTCTTTGAGGCATGAATTATTATTCATTATTACGCTTTAAGCTAATACAAAAATCACTTCACACTATAGCACTGGATAACAAAGTTCTCAGAAACAGGCGACTTTCAAGGTGGACGAAGCCAATGGATTGAAAGACAGTGGGCCAGAGGAGCTTTTGTCCAACTATCTGTTTTAAGGTTAGTAACATATCCATATGATATTTTGGAGTCAGAAAGCTAACAAAATACCCTTTTATTAAAATAATTAAATTTAGAGAGATCAAGTCCACTGTTGAACTGATTGAGGAAAGACTAGCGAGACATGGTTTAGTGCCCAACCCCTTGAGTAACGAAACTTCTTCTAATGAAGAAGGGCTTACTAAAGAAGCAGGATTGATGCTTAAGGTTTGTTGATTTTAATTTAATAATAATAATAAGCTTTATTGTCAGAATTGATTTATATTTAGAATTAATTTAAATTCAATATATTCATTATCATTACTCTTCACTGAATAATGGTACTTCCTTGAATCACCTTCTAACAAAAAAACTCATTATTCGGGCGGGGTAAAGCAGAATTAATTGAACGGATTATTTCTTGTCAAAAAATTAAACGTAATTCTACCAAAACCCAACCCTGAATTAGATAATGTACATTAGATTAATTTAAATGGTATATTATTACTGAAGCGGAATGTTGACTCAACCCACGATTGCTTTACCCTAATGCTTTTTGTATGGTTGTTTACAAAATAATCTTAATTTCTTAATCCAAATTTTTAAAGTATTACGATATTTTGATTTATAGAAATGTAACGAATTTAATGATGGTTTTTGTTTTGTTTTATATTTTTTATTATAACATTATAAGCTACTGAAAGTTGTATGATTTTAAAATTTCAGCTTGCTATCGCTGGAGCATTCTATCCAAACTTCTTTCATCGAAAGAGACCTGATTTAAAGACTTATGAAAGAGATAAGTCCAGAGAAGTCAGTGGTCTTGATTTGTTTAATACAGTATATTTTAAAGGGTTCCCGACAGGTCATAATGGAAAATTGTAAGTTACATTGCATAAATTTGCATATAGTTTCTCCGTATTAAAGTCTTCTACACACTAAATAACTTTTGCTGATGTTATTAGATATTCAAAATATGTGGCTGATTTTCTTTCTTATGGATTAAACGTACCTTCCGTGAAATTTGACGGACAAAAAGTGCTAGCCACATTTGACACTAGAGGCGAAAAAATAGGTCCGATTAGCAAAGGAGTCTATAGAGCTGTCAAAAGAAGACAAATTAGAGAAATCTTAGACTTCCCAATGATTTCGTAAGTAGTAAAAGTAACACTGTAAAAATATACATTTTTCTTAATAATAAAACTCGTTTTATGGTTTGCAGACGAGATCAAGAAAGTAGGGCATTAGAAGAGTGGAACTCCAGGCTCGAACGACGAAGGTTTACGCGTTGTCCTAATCAAGTAATGCTTCCAGCAGTTGACGTTTCAAAAATATACGTTCGTGTGAGCCACGTAAGTAAAATATTATGGTTTCTGTATAATTATACTGTAGTGGACCGCGGTTTGAAAAAAAAGTTTCTCATAGGCATATTATGTTCATATAGGTTGAAAACCCTGGCCAATTTTGGGTGAACTACTGTACGAATTCTAAACAGCTTGATGTTATGGTCGAGCTTATTAACAAGGAGCTCGTTGGAATTCCGATTCCGTCTTCGAAAGTAGTCCCTAACGCTCTTTGCTTGGCAAAATATCTGGGAACTTATTACAGAGCAAAGATTCTTATGGTCAGCCCAAGACCAATAGACGAGTCTCTGGTAAGCATATATCATTTTTAATGATGCCTCATTCATTTTATTTCATTTTAGACTTCATCTACTTTGACGTTTTTATGCTTTCTAGGTATACTTTGTGGATTATGGAAATACCGTCTGGGTTAAAAATTCAACACTACAAGATTTTAGCCCTTCTATGGTTGAAAAAGGATTTCATACCGCTCCTTGTTTGGTAATATCATATTTTTTATATATGTATGCATCTGAATTTTATTGAATATTAAATCATTTTTAAGTATGTAGTAATTGCAGTTTACAAATATATTTGTATTGCCAATTGATGTTTTTCACATTATTGCTATAGGCGGTCGAATGCAGATTGAGCTGCATCAAACCTGCTACTATTCATGGAGCTGGTTGGCATGAAAAGGCTATACTGGAACTGCAGTTATTCGCTGAACAAGCACCTTTTGTGTACTTGGAGGTAAATGATTCTGAGTTAACTATATAAATTATTAAGGTAAACCTGGCCTCACTGTCAGTTCCGTATATTCAGATTGTCTTCACAATATTCTTTTGCAATACAGGTTTATTCAGTTTCTAAAAGTATAATCGCAGGAAAACTGATTGGCCACGATGAGAGAAGAGTAGAGAAAAGCTTGAACGACGTGTTGATTGACCTTGGTTTTGCAGAACCAGCAGACGAACCTACATACTCCGAAGTGACCAACTCACATATTGAAACTAAAATAATTGTTTTTCGTTTAAATTGTGTAGGGGATACTTAATTGTTTAATTTCATTGTAGTTCAACCACCGAGCTCGAACTAGAGTTCAGCTGCAAGATACTGAAGAAAAAGCGGCTCACAATAAAGAGCAGGTTGGAGAGCAGTTGGATTTTGATTTTGTCTCACCGCCTAACGTTGATCCTGATCGATGTGTATGTTTTTATTAAATTTTATCTACGGTAAATAGTCTACATAAACTTTATCTAACAATAAATACATGTATTTATTTTTTCTGTAACGCAAGTCCAAAATATTGCTAAAAGGACCCTGGAGTCCATTAGAACTCGACTTCCAGTCTTTGTGCCACAGCAGTAACACCAAGCAAGTAAGAGTAGACAACAACAGTGTCAATTCTGTCGTTTTGGACACTGAACCAACTGCTCCCATATCGCGATTAATGGTGGCAGCATACGTTGGAATTCAAGATAGAACGGGTAGTGTTGTTGCGAGGTAAGAATAAATATATTAAAAAATATTTTTAATTTTAAAATTGTTGCTTCTTCAACGTTAAATTTTGTTGATTGTGTCATTTTAATTCAGAGATACAACTATGATGCCTTCTGTTCCGGGACTCCTTCCTTTATTGTCAATGTTATTTGCCCCGAAAATCGAGTTACGAGTAGACATTCGCCAAACCAGGTACACAGGAGTACTATGTGGTTTGGGTACAGCCCCCGGTGAACCTGATCTTCCAATTTATCCAGACCACGATGTAGAAATCGTATTTGATACGAAATTTACCGATGAAGACGTGGATTCGGTAATTACACATTATTCTATTTATTCTCATAAATAATAATAAATTTTACCTAGAGATTCCGCTCATCATTAATGTTATTTGTAATCATTTCTTTTGCATTTCTTAGATAAACAAGATACGATTTATGATGAACCTTATTCTAAGAAATAGCAACTCGGTAAATTTGGCTCATTACCAAAATGCGGTACATAAGGAGCTCGTTGGATTGCTTCAAAAACGAAGGCCCCCATCTGAAGAAGAAGTTTGGCCACAGGAGGAATATGTTTGGAATAGAATAGACGAAACGTCACTGAAGCCCCCAAACAAAGCTAGTTTTATCTATGAAACGAAAGATATATTTGTTCCTCATAACAAAGTTTTGTTGAATGTTGAAAATGATGATGATTGGTCGTGGAACTACGCAGTATAACTTACTCTAGACCTTAAGCCCTTAATTAATGAAACTTTGTAGCACTTAAAAATTTAATTTACATGAAGCTTGGCTCGGCGTGAGAGTTGGAAGCAAAAAATAGACTGACGTTATGACGTTTAATCTTAATGTTATCAATTTTTGTTCTAAGTTTTAGTACGAATCCTCGCTAACAACTGACGTTAATTTTTAAATCAGGTTTGTATGTATTTTGTGCGTTTTATCCACTATAATCGCTAATTATATGTCAATACGTAATACTTTTCTACTTACCTACTTAAAGTCCTAGAAGCGGAGACATAAATTGACTTTTTTGACTTTAGCAGATGTGATAATAATTTCGAATAAATTTTTACAATTCGTTTCATTTGAATTCGATTTTGCTGTTAATTTTGTTTCGAAATTTCTGCAAGGATTATTAGGCATATATTTAAAAGTGCCTATTCAAAGGGGTTATATTATGTACAGACTTAGATTTTTCGGTACTCATTTATATTTTGTGTTTATGAACATGTGTAATGATTCGTAACGTAGGGGCAAGTAATAAAATAATCTGATTGACAATTGACATTCATCATGAGACAAGAAGGATTCAAACTTATTTTAATTAACTAAATAAAAACGACAAAATTTGATTCGTTTCGCTCGAATACAAGCCCTAATAATAAATATTTGCATTAGCTATCATTTGGTTTTTAAGTTTAAGCCTGATAACCATTATATTTAACCGTTATCTCTTCTATCATCTTAATAATTAAGACGCAAACAAAACTAATTCCTAAGTCATATCATTATATGCACCCGTCTTTTAGCTAGAATTCACAGTTCTGTGGCTAGAATTTTGTCAATTTGAAATTGAACTATATATATGGAGTAGAGAGATTAGGGCTAGAAGGCTAGATGCAGTGCAGATAGATGAATGGCATATTTGGCAAAGTGCAAAAATTGCGAAAGGAACAGAGTGGAGCAGCTAGAGAAGAGATTAGTGACATACAAATAAATACCATCAGTTTGTTTATAATTATAATAACTTCCTCCATCAATAATTTATTTTTCATTGAGCAAAGAAATAACTGGTTTAGTTTTATTAATTATTGTGTATTGTTTCCTGTTTTTGCTTGGGTTATATGTTATTTTCCTCAATTTCACAAGATCACTTCACTCCACACTCACGATCACGACTCACATCAATAAATACACAATCAACAATATTTCTCATTTGTTTTCCACTTTTAACATTCACGCGAAATACTGAAATGAGACGACATCCACAATCCAACTTTCCCAAAAATAATCAATATCTCACAATAATAAATTGATAACCCAACAACTGTCAACTGTCAACTGTGCTCTGAACCGTCTGAACGTCTTAACTCAGCTCATTCATTGTTGATTGTGCATTGCATTGTTTTAGCTTTCCAACGACTACGAAGTAAAACGAATTTGTGATTTAAATCTGAAATCCAAAATTAATCGAAATTTGCAGTGTTATTTAATGCAAGATTGTGGATTGAAGTTGCAAGATTGAAGATGACAGATCAACTTGTAGTGGAATGGATGAGCGAGTGGAAGTCAATCACGGACGACGACCCTAATCCCGATAAGGTTACCGATTATGCAGAGTCCATATTGATCAATGAAGACCTTTTTCAAGCCGTTAGCCACGTATTGGAAGAAAATGATAGATTTCGACCGGTAATTAAATTAGATTTCATATTTTAAACTTAAATCACTCTTAATTGTTCTTAGTCCGTCTTTGTATATTTTTAAAAAATGACTGATTTAATTTGTAATTGCAGCTTTATGGAGACGTCATAGCCACTCTATTTGCATTGTATCGTTCATCAGACAAGAAGTTACGTCTTTTTGTTGGCCAATTCATTCCCTCATTAATATACGTGTATCTTCATCAAATACACACTCAAAAGGTCTGAGAAATGTTGTTACTTTTTACTAAACTTTCAACTCCTTCATTGAATTAAATAGGCCTGTCATTTATACTGGTATTTTTAAATGCAGAAATGTATTGCATTGGAGACCTTGCTTAGAGGAATTTATGAACTGGAAAGTACATTTGAGGATGGCCCTCCTACTTCAACGAGAATCCCGAACGTCAACCTTCCTTCTATTTATCATGATGTAAGTTATTTATTCTACTACCATGAAATATCGTTTTTTAAAGTTACAATATTTCAGGATTTTAAAGTGCGTACTAATTACTAATCATAAACTTATAGCCGGGCGGTGTTTCTACTACGTGGTTATCTGACAGTGACCTCGATAGGCTGAATTTAAAAACAGTGAAGTCAATCACTCGGCCAACTCTGATCTTGACTGATGAGAGAATTAGAGCCCCACAGAGGCTTCCGCTTTGTTCTGAGTTATGGTGGATATTCAACCACAGGGTTCCTTACATGCCGAAACATGCAGTGCCCATGCATCTGAAAACAATTTCGAAGTACGATGTCAATTTTCTGCTTTTTATGAATCAAATCGATTGTTTCCTATCTCTCTATCTTACAATATGTGAGATGTGTTTGGTTACGTTTACTTTAATTTTAATTTGGCTATTTAGACTTGTAACTCAAGGCTTCAACGTTTCTCAATCACAGAGAGTTCAACCACCAATACGTATAGTATTGTCTTCTAAATTAGTTGTTGAAATGGTGCAGACGGTTTATTTTTCCGCGTAAGTAAAATATAGATATTTTGGAATTGAAACTCATACTTTCTGAAAGGTTATATTGACAGTGTGTTGTTTGTTTGATTGTTTTACAGCTATAACGGTGCTCCAGCTTTGGCTGAACAAGTTCTTGAAGAATTGTCTGCTCGTGCGAATTATCAGCTTTGGGCAGATGCTCTTCTGGCTTGTAATGCTGTTCATGATTATCTTAAGTCTTCCGGTAAGTTTGTTTCACTCATTTCAGAGTCAACGTTAGGGCTGTTTATAATGATATAAATTTTTGTCAAGGACAGAATAAGTATATTTTTTTGTTAATCCTACTTTCATAAGGCCATCCTGGCATTCAACATCCCTTTCAAATCGCTTTACTCTTCCACCCAAGAGATTCCTTCTTGTCATATTATAGCAGTTTACGTGGATATGATTTACCTATTCCCAATGAAAATTTTCAACCTGATTCCCATTCCACTTCCAATGGTTCAGCCTCACCGTCTTTCCGTTTGATCTCAAGAACATTTAGTATAACTAACTTACCAGTTAGGCATATGGAAGCAGAAAGCAACGACTATGAAGTATCACTGCCACCCTCTGGATCCTGGTTTTCATATTCAAGGAACTCTTTGATCTCCTCAATTCCTTTCCAACCCTCCTCTAAGTATACTATGACTTTCCAACGAAAATGAATCTCTTGTGATAATATAAAAATTCGTCGTTATAAAAAGCTATTTTGGAACTGTCATACTAATAGAAAAGAAGCTAATAAATACTTCAAAACTTATAACCAATTTATATTACAGAGCTACCTATACAAGTGGAAGTGAGCAGTTTCAAAAAATCCATCATAACAAACGCCTCATTCCGAACAAAAAAGCTTCCAGGTAACAATTTTGCCCGACTTGGTCAAAAATGCTACGCATGCCATGATTTACAATTTTACTTCAACAGTTAAAAGCTGCCTAACGCTCAATTAGTACTTTCTACTTTGGCATCAAAGTGTTATTTAAGTTTGATTGCTCGTGGTATTCTTTATCCAGTTTATTATCGGTATGCGGGTGGTGGTTCTTTGCTGACTTCGCTAACATAGTGGATCATTGTTTTCTTGTTACATTAGATGACATTGAGGAGATTGTGTATGACATCTAAGTCTATTTGCATGATACCAATTTCATCATCTGGACCTATCTAATTTCTTATTCAGTTTAGTGCGCAATGGTAAATGATTAAGAAATATTATGTTCGGCCGATTCTTCCTTCTTTTTAGTCTTGGATTGGATTGCTTGTTCAATTTTCGCCCTTAAATCTCTAAGCACGTAAACCTTTTGTGCAACCTTCATTCTCAAAGTTACGAAATGTTGCAGTTGCAGAATGGCATTTTTGTAATTACTAAATAGAATTAATTTGCCTAAACGACGGCATTAAATTTTTCTTGTAATATTTAGCATATTTTTAATATTGAGTTGAGTCATTCAAAACCTAATCAAAAGCAGCGATACCCCACTGCTTCCTAAGCTTAATTGCTTGTATTAATACAATAATGTAGATTTAGATTTTATTTAACAATATGGTAAATGTAATTGCATGATGTAGTTTTTCTTACGCGAGTAGTACCTGAATGATGCAAAATGGCAATAGCAATATTTACTGTTGATTTTTTCAACCGCGTGTTTCTTTACAGCTTATATAAATCGTCCACTGCTACTGCAGTCTCATGTATATAATATACATTTATTATGAAACAAAATGTTTTCTACCAACGTATCTTTCGAAAATTCACAGATGACATTCCCGTAATAGAAAGGCAAGATTCGATGGATGATTCTGTGTCCGATAACGTACCGTCTTCAGGGCATAGTTTCAAGGCAAAAAGTAAGCTTCCACATCTCTTATCCAAAATCAAGCGAAATTCGGTGGTTGTCATAAATGAAGAAGGAGACGTTGAAACCTTAGCATCGCCACCAACTTCTGAAAGGAAAAAGAGTATTGATGCTACTGCAGTCTAATTTGTAAATTGATAATAATATTGAATTTAGTCATGTGAGCAAAATAGTGACCACAGTAGTACTGGTACCTATTAAAAACGGTCATTTAAGTTTAAGAATTCAAAAACTATTAGATAATAACAATAATATAAATATATATATATTATGCGTAAAAAGTGTAGAAAGGGGCTAAAGTTGACTTTTTCTTTTAAATACCCTCTTTCCTGTAAATTGTACGCATAATTTGTGAAAAAATAAGTAAATGCATGCAATTCAAAGCTGACAACAGTGTCAATGAGTTTTTATAATAGGTATTTTGTTTATTCTGTTTGGTTAAACTGGCTACAGAATTATGTAAGTCTTATTATATAATAAATGTCTCTGCCGTATTAATTTCTTAAAAGAGACCTCTAAACTGAAATACTTCCGTTCTACAGTACATGTAAGACTTTCTCGTCTGCGCGATATCAAGATTATAATAAAGAAAAGTTAATTGTCTGTTTCATGATAGCGATTTCGATAAAATCTTTCTTTATATGTAAATCTTTATAGTTACTCTATTTTATAACGTTTGCTGCGGCCTGCAGCACCTACATATCTGTTTTTGCTCTTAACATAACCTTAAAATTTATACCTTATAGCCTCTCACAGAGACGTAAAGACAGACTGATATATGCAGTCTACATTTATTATTTTTACATTCATTTATCATTATTTTTATCACGTAAAACTTACATGATATATAATAATATAATAGAGTCCGTAAAGCAAAAACAACACAACTAGTGCAATAATCAATTATTTTGACACGTTATGGCAAACTACAGGACAGAATAAGATATTCAGATTGGCTTGTACAGAAGTGTGGTAACATATTTCTTTCGATATCGATGTGTTGCACTCAGCACCATAACACCATCCTTTATCGACAGGGCATACAAGTGATTTAACATCACATGGTTTGGTTCAGGTAGCAAGGTAGGCTCGCACTAGGTCAAATAGTTAATAAATTAAACTTAAATGATTTCAAAACTACGTAAATCAAAACACCTTGTCAAATACCAATAAAAGTCATTACCGATAACGGTGTGTCCTTGTTGAGAATAACCTGAAGGAGATGTGGAGGTAGGATCGGAGGTCCTGTAGTTTTCTCCCAAGGCTTGTAAGTGGGGATATCTTGGGCCCATTCGCTTCCAGGTGGTGAACCATTAACTAAAATAAAAAATGAAGTACTTTTGTTAGTTCTGAATTATTTCTGAATTCGCAGAGCAGGAAAATTAACAAACAATTAAAATATTACTAAATTGGGTTTTTGACTGAGAACTAATCGAATCCATAGCTAAAGCGTCAAAGACTTCAAAATCTGTTTTCTTCACTGTTATAATATTATTAATTGTTCCGTTTTCGGTTTCCGTTGTCGGCTGGAACAAAATGAGAATCAGTTTAGATTCCAGTTGAAATTTGGTCAACTCAACTAAATTTAACATCTTATTTTAATGAGCAGTACCTCTGACGTATTGTGCTTCCATTCTCCATCGATAAGGAACTTATACTGATGGTCACCTTCTGGCAAGTCAACGATCGCAATAAAGTCTCCATGTGATGTAAAGTTACTGCATTAAAAATTGCCGGACAACTTATTTAAAACCTTAATTTAATTAAAAGTTTTTATTTAATCTGACGTTAATTATAGAATTACCTTTTAACCATAGGTATTGTTTTCCATTCGGAGAAAGTTCCACAAATGAATGCAGTCTTGCCTCCTCCATCCCATTTAAAAACAGTAGGTAATATTTTCGTATGATCTGTGCCAACTTTTGATCCTTCTGATAAAGTTACAGCTCTTGGTCTACCCACTTCCGGGTAATCTTCCTATTTTCACAACAGAATTTGTCATGACCTTCAGCATAATAATAATGCGTTTAAATGACAGCCCAAAGCTCCCATCTTATTTTATTAAATGGTAGAAGAACAGAAGAGGTACAAATTCAAGCCAGCCACACCGTTCAACTCACGTCACGCTACCATTTTAATTTTTGTTATCAATCTTTCAAAGATCTGGTTTCGTTATAAACAGAATAGCAATAATGTATGAAGATTCAGGCTTGTTCCTTTCAAAAAGCAAAATTAATGTAGGGATGAAAGAAAAAAAAAACAATTCAGCGTTGACTACATACTTGATACTTCAAGTGTCAAGTACTTAATGAATTACTAGTTTCAAGTCAGAATAAAATTATCATTCGAGTAAAAATACTTTGAACTTAAAATAAAAATCTACAGAAAGCAAAGCAAATATTTATAAAAACACAATCCGAAACTCGTAAGTTTAAAAGCAAAAAACACAATCGCTAGAAGCTCAACAAAAAAAGAAATAAACCAAATTTACAGAGGACAGATCTTTCAAGAGGATATTCTTTGGTTTTGACTGCTGGGTGAAAAAAACCTCATCATCGTCGTGTGATTGCTGAAGTTGTATAACTTTTGCATGATTATTATTATTATTATTAGCATTTGTCTGCAAATGCAAATGTGGAGCAGGTGACGATGGAGCACTATTTTGTTGCTGGCTGCTATTAGTTCCTACCGAAGGTCTTTTTTCAAAGGAGAAAGCTTGGCCATCCTTGATTACCCCACATGGCGACGAGGGAGGTAAACTGTCTCCGGACTTGTGACGATCCCGAACTCCCGCAGCCCCTGCACTATTTGCATTGCCCATGATATGAACTTCTTTCCTCTCAGTTACAATGCTTTTGATTCAATTCAATATCAAATATTTCAGTTCAGCCGTAATCCAAAGGTCTATTATTCCCTTCGAATGTGGATTGAGGGATGGTCCTCAACCACACGGTCTAGAAAAAGTTAAAATATAAACTATTAGCTCATACAATAAAAACTGAGGTTTAATTTTAATAATAATAGCATTACTATTTTATTAAAAATTACCTACTATTTCAATTTTTTAATCCTTTACGCTCTTCTCTGTCCAAAGGAGTATCAAAGTTGATCAATCAATTTCTACACTTCAGATTGGGTTAGGGACAACAGATTAGAGACCAATTACTGATAAATAGAAGATTTCTGACTGTTATGTTCTATGTTGTAAGCTGGAAAGAGTTCATTAAAAAGAATTATTAATATCAAAACCATCTAAAACTAATTACTAATTGATATTTTAAACTGCATTTAATATTTGTCTATATTCTCCATATTCTCAGTATTCGTATTATTTCGTATTGCATTACTTTAATTTTCTTAAATTTTAACCTTGTCTCGTTCAATCTACTAGAAAACTTAAAACTAAATTCAATTCTTAATTTAATAGTACTGATCTTGACTCTTGAATAAAGTCTGTGCCCTATTCCACTCTATTACATATTATACCATCCCCATCCAAAAGTCAGACCAGATCAACTAACTTTGCATAATCAAAATCATAATTTTAATGTCTCTTTCCTTTACTAACTAACTAACTAGTCAATACTGCAAATATGCTCTACATAATAATAATATGACTTATTAGCTCAGCAATATAAAATAAATCCATTGCATTTATACATAGTAGTAGTAATAGATGCTACATTTGCTGTGTAGAAGATTTAATATTCCTTTTTAACCAAGTCTAATATTTAATTTTAATCTATACAAAAGTATAATTTACTTACAGAATTACAGAGTACAGAGAGGAGAGACCAAAAATCTATTCTTCGTCTCACATAATTTCAATTCACAAAATGATGTTACAATAACCTAACTTGTATTTAAATTAACCTGTACAAAACTAATGAATAACACACGCGCTATACCAATCCCAAAGGGAGATTTTGCTTTAAATTTGCAATAGTTTTTGTTTGCAAAAAATACTTGGGGAAAATAAATATACACTCCATCCAAGTCAGAAGTCACTACAGAAGAATACGCAGCAGCAAAAATCTAAAATTCAACTTACAGCAGAATATAAAGCAGATGAGTTTGTTATTATTGTAGATGTACGCACGAGAAGAAACCCTATGTGGTACGTCACATCCAATGCATGTATTTATATAGAGGCGTAGAGACAGAGCATGAAAACAGGCGAATTAGCCCAAAAACATGGAAATTCATTTCAAAATCTTAAATGTTTTAATAATTTTGAAATTATTTCAGAAAATTCTAAATTTTAATCTGAAAGATGACGGAATTTGGAAGAGGTGACGCGAAGTGAGGTAATCTGACGTGTAGCGATTTACGCCATGTTTCTTATCTCATTGTCTATTTGTACTTTGTGTAGTGAAGTGATTCATAAAGGAGGATATTGGATGTATGGCGGGTTTGGTTGAAATTTAAGTTTAGTTGGCCGAATCTAAAAGTCAAAATTGAAATTTAATCAATCCACAATCAATAAACAAATATAAGGAAGGATTTGACGTATTGTTATTTTTAACTTTTAGACTATAATTAAGGGGCTGAGTGGGTCTTCTGCTTGTAAACGTACTTCCGGTGTGTAAAAGACAAACATCTCGTCATTTGTTGTTTGTTCGAAGAGTTGGGAAATAAAAGCCTGAACTGTCGGGGTGTAGGGAGTGTTGCCTGATATTCTAATCGATGACGTGTATGGTATGACATATTAAACACTCAAGCCTTCAGTCATCAGTCTCAGCAGGACCTGCAGCCGGTTTCAGCTCATTAAACAATCCACAACCTAACGTCCGGATACCTCTCGTACCTTCTTAAGCTGTCACACTGTCAATTTATTGTGTTTCTTGGTCATAACTTCTACTACTGAGACTGACAACTGACTGTTGGTGTTGACTTTGCACTTTGGAGTCGACTGAGTTTGAAGACTGCTGGAGTGAGGGTGAAGGGCATTTCTTCCAATTACTTCGTTGTTCGTGGCCTTTGTACGCCTGTATCCGCTAAAAAGAAGACTGGTGTTGTCATTGTTTGTTGGGGGTTTGTATCAATTCGAAGAAGTGACAAAAAGGCTAGCCAAAGTCAAGTCACAATACCTAGTAAATTAATTAACGTTTCGCCGAGTCAGTGTAAACAAATGCCAAATTAAAAAATTATAATTAGAAGTACAAATATCATAAGCACGCACAGTCAATATGATACAAAAAAGATTAGCACATTTTACGCCGAAACTGTCTAAGATCTCTTTAAGGCTCTTGAAAGGGCCGGGGTCGAATTTCTTCGTGATCTCTGTATTTCTTCTTACATTGTCGAATTCGATTTGTATAGAGGCGTTTCCAGAGCAGGGTAAATGGTCCGCAGTACTTAATGAGGTAAGGAGAGAACGAGAAAAGAATCTTATGTATAAATATTAGAAAGGACAATAAGGTTCTTTCAGTTCTTTTAAGACCTGAATATTAGCCTGGCTTGCTGGAGTTGGATTGTTGATTGAATCTGATTTTTTTTTTTATTTTTAGACCGAACCGTTCTATGGAGTTTACAAAAGTTTGTTCAAGGGATCGAAGATCTACATAAAAAGTATGCTGAGGTTAAATGAAAATTAAAAGCATGTGTTGAATTTTTAAGGTCGATTGCATTTAACATTGATTTGTAATTTTATTTCAGTTCAGTGTAATGATTTATCAGAAGATACGCAGGTCAGGGTTAACTGGATGTTGAGAGAGACTCCGTGTTGGGAAGAATATGGCACCTTAGACATATTGGTGAGATTTTGTTTCTTTTTTACTTACCTAACTAATGAATCAAATCAGAGTCAAAGAATCAGAGAAAGCAAGAGAAAAGGTACAGAGGATAACTGAATAAAACTTTCATTGAAATATTTTAGTCTGAAGGAGAGAGGAAGGCGTTTTGGAGATGGTACTACTTAAATCCTGACCAAAAGCCAGAAGTGTTACAGTATGAGGATCAGTTCTATTTTAAACCACCTATTGATTACGAACATCGATGTGACTATTCCATTAATCTTGTAAGTAAACAACTATTAGGAATTTTAATTTAAGGAAATCAATTATTTGCATATTATAAAATAGACGAATTGTTAAGTACTTGTTAAAAAGATAATAATCGATCCTAATTTAATTTTGTTTTAGAATGAGTATGACTGGAAGCCAGACAATTCCACTCTTGATACTGGAGTAGTTGATTCAAGGTCTGCATTACTTTCAAAACGCTCTGCTGCACAGCCTTCAGTAGTCATTCAGAGTCAACCAGTTTCCTCCGTTGTAAGTCAATAGTCAAGTAACTTCTGACTTATTCCTTTAGTTGAAGCGTTTAAAATTTAAAGTGTAACTATTTAAGTTAGCGACTTTTTTACTGTTTTTAAACAGGGATCAGCGCTAGGCAGTCCTGTCATTACAGTTCCTAGAGACGGAGTTTATCTCTTGGTAGTTCACATGGAAGCCCTTGATAACAGAAGTTTTCATGCGGACGTTCGAGTGCAGATGAAGGGTGAACATGGATTTTTATCCGCAACTGAATGGCCTCTACTTTTGGTAAATAATAGTAATTTAATTGTAGATTAAATGATTTTGTTTTTATGATCACAAATAGTTTACATTAATTGCTGATGTTTTCTATAGTTCTACGGAGGAAGCTGCATTCTTTACGTCATTTACGGATTAACATGGTTGATATTATCCTTCTGTCAGTGGAGGGATTTACTTCGAATACAATTTTGGATTGGAGGCGTAATTCTTCTAGGGATGATAGAAATGGTAAGCGTTTCGATATGTGTAATCGAGTTTGCAAAATATTTCAACAAGTATATTGTTTCGTTTTTAGGCCGTTTTTTACGCAGAGTACCAAAGTATTAACTCGACAGGTACTTCAGTAACTGGCGCAGTTCTGGTGGCAGAAGTGATATCGTGTGCGAAACGAACATTAGCCAGAATGTTGGTAGTTATTGTCAGCATTGGCTTTGGAATTGTGAAGTAATTGATTAATTTCCTTTAAAAAAATGCATACACATTTCGTGGGAACCACAATTATAAGAGACTTATTTTCTTTTAGGCCAAGACTTGGGTCAACCTTGCATCATATAGTTGTAGTGGGCTCATTGTACTTTGGTCTAGCATCTATTGAAGCATGCCTTCGAGTTCTACACCCAGTGAATGGGCCGTCAAATCGAGCATTGATGGCTGGAGTTCCACTGTCTGTTTTGGATGCTGCAATTTGTTATTGGATCTTCCAGTCTTTAATGACAACAATGCGAACCCTTCGTCTTCGCAGGTAATTTTTATTTCTTACGAAAGTTATGAGTTGTAAAGAATTTAAATGTTTAGAGTGACACTTGGAATTATGTGTTTTTTACAGAAATCTAGTCAAACTTCAACTATATCGGCACTTTACAAACACACTTATCTTTTGTTTAATTGCGTCGGTAGCATTCATGATATGGTCTATACGATTTCTCAAAACAGCCCAATGTCTTAGGGTTCGTTTCAACTTCTAATAAGCTTTTTGTCAAGATACTATGCTAGTTGTCCATATCTTAAGCTCTTTTTGATTTGATTAAAATTTATAGGACTGGAAGGAAATTTGGATTGATGAAGCCTACTGGCATATTCTTTTCAGCGTAATTTTGCTAGTCATCATGGTTCTTTGGCGACCTAGTAATAATAACCAAAGGTAGTAAAAAATAAATTCGTGAGCCTTTTTTCATGATAAATAACCAAGTCATCATGGAGTGAATTTTATGTTGAATAGATACTCATTTTCTCCATTGATTGATAATCTTGATGATGAAGATGAAGAAGACTTGGTGGTGAATTCTGCTTTTTGTAAGTGCAAATTCGGAAGCAAAATTAAATTCTTTCTGTTAAATTATTTTAATAGAAATTCCGTGTAATGTTTTTAGCTGGTAACATGAAACTGAGGCCGAAGAAAAACGGTAGTGAAAAGCTAATTAACAGGAATCAAAGCATTGTAAGTATTTTTTCATAGCAGTTAACAGTTCGTAAAATGGAAATGTAAAGTTTGCGTTTTGTTTGTTTAATTTTTCTGTACGAATAGGAAGATGAACTTCGCTGGGTTGAAGAAAATATCCCTGCTGATCTCGGAGAAGGAGATTTACCTGCACTTGATTCGGAGGAGGTAATGTCTATCAGTTCATCCCTCAAAATTCAATATTTATTTGTCTTAAAAATAGTATTTAAAATATATTAATAAATCATAAACAATTCATAGGAACTGATTTCAACCAAATTTGAGCTCTCTAAAATGCAATAGAACGGGAGAGAGGCCGAATCATCCACTACTACTACCTACCTATACCATCATCCTACATGTAACTGCTGCTGTTGTGTTGTTGAATTTTTATTTGTTGAATATTATTTAATTAGATTTCGTCTATCCAATTATAACGAATTTTATCGTAGTCCATATAATGCAAAAACATTGTTATTATAATTAATCCTGAATTGCAAAAACCGTTCGCTTTAATAACTAATAAAAGCTCATGTATGATATTGTTGGCGAATGCAATCATTCATCAGTATTCTTTCCCCCCACTGCTTCTTGTTTTAAATATAGTTTTTTTAAACTAAAAGAAGGTTCGTGATATTTGTTTAGTGTTAATATTTTGAATTGCAAAATGCCAATAATACATCATAGCAGATATATGCGATGATTCCGTGAGTTTGAAGCTTTGTAACTACAATCATATTAAAATCGTTTTCTTGAAATAGAAATAATGGAAAAGTGGAAAATGTTAGACATTTTTCCTTCCAAGGTTTTCGGTCAGCTCTGTTTTAAGAAACTCGGTTTAATTATTGCATTTATTTATAGTTTATGATATACAGCTTTAAACATCCATCGTACTAATCTCTGAATCTTCCTGTTAGTAATCTGTTGATCCCAAGTTACTAATAAAGTTTAGTAATTAAATAAGACAAAAGATTTGAGCACATTTGCACTGAGCACTAATAATGCACATGAAGCACAATTAAAATTGCGTTATTGTTTTGTTATATATAATGATTACAGTGCTTATATGTTAATAAGAATCGTAATAAAATATAACACAGTTTTACTTCTATTCATGCCAAAATAATTCAGTTTTACCAGTTTTCTAGTCATTAAATTTAAATTTTTAATTATTCTTTGTTCAAGAAATGGAATAAAACAACGTTTTGACACTGAAACATTCTTTTCATACGCAAAATGAGTTCATACATATTTTATCCTAAAAATTATATATTAAAGAATTCCATTAAATTCCTTTCCAGAAATTAAAACCCTAATAAGACTAAAACTATAAGGACCTTGTTTATTACTAAATACAAATAAAAAATAATAACCACAATTTGGTTCTCATGTATCTTTAATATTGTTTTTTTTTATCATTTTCATATCATATCACTAAATTGGTATGATCAGTATATATGTTACGTATATAATTACGCGATTTTCGATTTGTTGGTAGCTCGGACGCTCCTTAGTATATAGTTATAGATAATACACAATTGAAGCGAATAACAAATGCTATTATACTTCTGATATCGCTCGTTTATGGGCAAAGAAGCCACAATGCTCGACATTATCATGATTTGTTTATTGTACATTCATTGAGACCTTTTTTTAAAAAAGACATTATTACGCAATAAGGTTGTTATATCATAGTTAACATTCGTTGGCTTTAACGGTGGTTTCACAAAAAGAATTCAAACTTCCAAATTCCTCTCAAAATTAGTTTAAGGCTTACTAATTGAGATTTTTTTTTCTGAAATCCATGAAAATTTTAATTGGAACTTTTAATTGACCTCCTCCAGTCGATCAATGGATGGATACAAACAACTACAAACTGCTTTATTTATCACTCATCTACCCCTAAAAAGTAAAAGCAGAAACACCACCAGGACCAACAAAGTTGGTCTTAATAAAAGAATTATTATTTAATTTCATTCACTCATCATCTCATAGTAAATGTTTCATATATAAAGTATACAATACAATAATTTCGTTCATACACGTTTAGCAAGTATTTTTTAGGAATCATTCATTACATCATTACACAATTAGATCTAGACCCTATATTATATATTCGTACCGTATTCTTATAATATATTAAGACAACATTAGAACAGACTAAATTAAAATTAAGATCTTAATAGCCGCTCGGGTTTATATACACTCAAGTTAATATTCTGTCGAGATCTGTAACACATCTCTGGAGAACTTGTTCTCAATAGTTTTATAGATTTCAAAGACTAACAAGTTTTTTAAAAATGATTGAAATACAAACTAGTTTTTAATTTGTAAGGAAACAAATTTGGAGAAAACTTGAATAAATACCGTTCTGTGAGAACAAAGTGTTGAAATATTTTATGAATTAATAATTATTATACTAAAGAAAACAATGAAATTATGAAATATTAATTCTACATTAGAAACATCTAGGTGCTTCCAAAATACTGAGGTATGTTAGGTATATTTAATTTTAAAATTTAGTTTTGACTATGAATTAGCAAAAGTACCCTTGGTGCATAGGATGGTGTTGAGGCTGAGCCATGTTTTGTTGCAATTATATGTAAAGGCAATTTTGTTTTACAGTTTCTATTTCCTTATACTTATACAGTAATGTAAATCTCCTCCCACTACTATATAGCAAGCTGCGACGCTAAGAGGTTGTTTACAGATCTTGAAAATGGCAAAACAAATATTTTATTTAGTATCGTCCAAATTTCAGCGATATTTGTTATAAAATTCGAAACGATTGTTTTAAAACTTTTTAAAAGGCTTGCTGATTGTGATTGACGGACTAAAAAAAACGCTTTTTATGATCTTTAGCTTCAGGCTTGTACTTATACAGAGAATGGTGAATTACTAAAACATGGTACTTTTAGGTGTCGTCCTTTATAAAATGAATCTTTGGATACATACAAAACACAGGGTCATATAATTATAATAAAATTTATGATACTATTTTTCTACTTGTAAAACCGTTTTGATCACATTAAAGTGTACGTTTGATAGAGAAACGTTCCATAGACCGTTTGTTGGCCGAAGCTTTATATTTAAAAATGACCAATTTCTAAACTTGAGAAATGTCTTCTTTCTTGAAATTTGGAATACATAAACGATCGAGGGACCTCGAGACGATAGGGAAGAAGTAGTTTAGAGTGTTTTGGCTTTTGCGATAACTTCATCAATGAATTTCTGTAATGAAATGCAAAGTCATGATTATAATCTTGGTAAATTAGCGTAGGAAAATTAATTAGTTTGAAAAATGCTTAATTTTAGCGTAAAGGTTTTTTACATTGACTACATCTTGAGACTTCTTTGCTTCTGTTAGTAAAGACAGTAAGAATTTTCGTCGTTCACTGTCACCATCCATGTCGAGAACTTCATCCAAATCGATTTCCACGTCATGGGTGCTTGTCGAGCCCTCCTGAAAATAAAAATATTCCGTTTAGATTATGCTGTTCTATATAGCTTTACATTATTTACATGTTTTTATCTTATGCCATTTAATGTTGGTGAGCCACTTTGATACAAATAATTTAACTGGCTATATGAAACTTTGAGCACATAAGATACTACGATTTGTTTAGCATTTCAAATCCTTGTTGCAGTAATTAGTGCCTACAAAGTTCATTGGATTATACTGCTTTTCAACTCAGTCTTAGTTGCTATATGACGCTGATTACTTTATGAACATTTTTGTATAAAACTAATGAACCTGTGGTGACTAAAAAGGAAGGTAAAGCAAATGCGGTTTTCCAACATTTTCTATTGTTAGTAGTATTGTACTACAAGTTTTTAAAATCATTTCAATATGTATTTTATCGAATACGAACAAATCCTGTCATAATATCAAAAAATTGGCTACATAATGATCAAACTTTACTGATTCACTAATGATTTATATGCAACAAGGAAATTCAATCTATTTAATATTTGTCAAGAATTGAAGCAAAACGGGTTCACAAATTTCATTTAGAACCCAATTACTTTAAGATTGACTTCCTCCCACGACATAACCAAAATTAAGTTCCAGGTGCAGATACCAGATAAATAATCAGCAAAAATTTAATTGAACAAAGCTTTGCTTTAATGCCAGATGCGGCTTTTATTTTCTTTGAGACAAACAAAGAGAACAATGATAGTATTAAGTTGCGTAATTTAATATGTCTGATTTGATTGCAAGCACCAAATGATTGTAGATCTTCTAGTGGTTTTATTGATTTTAGATTCCTAAAAAGGTTAGCTAATTAAATACACAAACCATAACTTAGACGGGAATGAAATAGGGAATTCTTGTATCTATACTTTTAAGCAGTCTTTGGTAGTGGTCTACGCATATGAAATGTATTTAAATTTAATTTTTGATGTAGGCATAAGTTTTTAATCTTAACAAGAAGTTCAAGAATTCTAGAAATATATAAACTTGTGCAATTCTTTTGTCATTTACATTGTCCTTTGACATCTGCTGTGATACATGCAACGTGCTTTGTAGTAAGAAAAAGCTATACTTATTACTACTACGTACTGGGATACTTAGTAAGTCACAAACCGCAAGATCATTAAATTGCAATTACTGTATTCATCGAATCATGAGCCGTCGCCTATAAAAACAACCCCTTTTAATGTGAAAAATACATTTTCGCAATGCTGTTATATAAAGAATGTCAGTTTTGTGAGCATGATCATTCCAAGGGTTTTAAATTTAGTATATATATTCCACATTTTTAGTCAAGTACAATCGACTATAGAAATTTCCCGTGTTGAGAAAAAAAAATGTTGCAGTTTTTGACTCACCATCATGGTATTTTCTATATTTATAGTACATCTGTTTCGATGTATTTATCATTTTGAAAATTTTGTTAGACTAGCACAACCTGCAAGACCTGACACTGACAATGCAATAATTGACGATGTTATAATTTAAGATGATGATTCAAGAAACTTTGTATACGAACTGCTTGAATGGGAAAAAATACAGATCATGAGTCACTAGTTTTGTACTAGGTCTTTCAGAGTAAATTAAAACCATTTATAGATTGCCAACATAAAAAAATCCTTTCTTTCTTAATCCAATTTTTGTCCAGAAACAATATTAAATTGTTAGAACACATCAAATTATAAAAAGATGCTTAAGATTCCATTCGACAAATATATATATCAAATGTAAGCTTCAAAAGGAAATCTACAGGGATTGTAAACTTTCACAACAGTCTAATATTCCAACCAATGCTAAATAATTGATGCCTTGGTGCTATTTAAAATATGTATATAACAATCAATAAAATATAAAGTAGACAAACACATATTTCTGGCTCCCCTCAACATTCCTTAGATAAGTAACACGGCAAAAGTAAATACAAACAAGATGAAAGCTATTGATAACATCAATCAAACTCCTTTCTCCTCTTTTGCATCACATCACATCTCTTGTTGCTTATCTATATGATTTTATAAATTGTAATTCTTATACAGTCATTTTTGGATGATACAAATACATGAACAGGCTATCAATCTTCATCATGTATGATAGACTGAATCCACAACAATGGAAGATTGAAAAGCCGACAATAGTGCAAAGTTATTTTTTATAAAGGAATTTTAACTCGCAACTGAAGGATCCCTGCGGAATGCCAACAACTGGCCTACTGAAATACTATAAATACTTAAAATAAAGAGGTTTTTGCCTAATTTTAACACGTGCATATTTGGCTTAACATGAAAAGTGTAATATTTAAATTGCAAACTGTTTGCAGTGTTTTTGGGAAACGTCATGACAAAAGAATGTCCAACGCGATTGATTATCAACGAAGTCATATTTTATGCAAAACAGAAATGTGCGACAAAAGATGTAATAATTATTGTTATTCACTCATTTCCATTTGTGTTTGGTTATATTATATTTGTGTAGGCTTATTTGTTATTTATACAAACACAAAAAAAGATATTATATTGTGTAAGGGCATTGACTTAGCTGACAATAATAATTTGAGTGCAGTAATGATTTCGAAACGCATGAATTGTGATTAAAGCATATGAAGCATGTAAAACGCATTGTGATTTGATACGCGATGTATCTATAATGACAATTATATTAGTTTCATTCAACTCTAACTTTCATCATACACCAATGGTCACAGGACACATTTGATTAAGTTCTCCTAAATTCATCCATTCTCGATTAAAATGTTGATGCTACCATTTATTTTGCTCAGTACATGTATAATTAAAAAACAAGGTTGGCTTAATTCGACTAATGTGACATAAGTCACGAAATATTCAAGTATGGATTTTTTGCTTTTTATTCTTGTCGTGACTGTGACAGTTTAGTTTACATATTTTATGTAATTTAATCTCTTTTGATTTTAGACTTTAGACTTTAGACATTACTGTTGGATTCTTTATAGAGTACAAAAGAAAATACTTATGAAGCAGAATACTTATGAAGCATTTTTTCTACAATATGTGTTATTTTTTTTATTTTTCAAAATTTTCAATGTTATCTTTGAAATACATCTTATTTAAACATTTAATAAATATTAAACTATTTAAAAATATGTAATTTATGACTTTAAAATCGAATGATCTTTATGTATTGTAATTACACAAATGAACATAATGGAGAATGGAGCACGTGATTAATGAGCTACTTTTCTCATTTGCATTTAGCAATTCGGACTTAAAGCCGTTCTTTGTAATTAAGATTGCATGCGTATATAACATTCAATTTAAAGTCAAGGTAATGAGTAATTAGCACGTTTTTACTTGCTACTTCGAGTTCGAATATAACAGTAATTTTGACTGATTTTGCATATATTATTTGCTTTATTACTAAAAGTTTGAGAATAAACGAACCACAGTATAGGTACTAGTTAGAACTAAACTGGTCTTTTTTTGTAAGTTGGTGTTTTGAATACAATATGAATTAGTATTCTTGAAGTAACTCTCATGTCATAAAGGTATTGGATTCAAATAGAAGATGATACTAATCAAAATAATTTATACATTATTGCATGCCATTGCTTAGACAGATTATGTTGTTGTTTTTTTTCTCATTAATAAGATGAGGTATTTTGGTGGACAGGACTACCCAAGCTAGCCATTATGCTTCAATCAAGGATTAGATAATCTGTGAGATGAAATCTTAATCTTTTGTTGTAATTTACTAGCAAACTTAACCTTTCTCACTATTAACTGAACATCACTTCGTGCTTGGTATACTAATTACTTTTTTAAAGAAAGGGTTTTGCTTAAACACTCTCCTAAGAAGTGTTTGTAAAAATTTGTTTAGATTTTTATTGAATTTTTGGAAATTGCATTTTATTAAGTGCCTTCGTGTCGGTGATTTTACATTAATTTTAGAAATTAATTCGATCAAGTTTTCTTCCATCCCAAATATTTAAAAGTAATGTTGCAAGCATTAACGCAAGGATACTTGGAATTCTAAACTAGAAAACGAGCAATTCATTTTACCCTAAAAACTTTTACACATTCATTTAAAAAGAAACAAAAAAAAACTTTAAAACATATTAAAATTATTCTGTAATGCAAGTTGCCGTGTTTTCTGGCATAGGAGCCCGTGGGGTCTTAATGTGTTAAAAACCAAAAAAAACACGGGATTTTATTCCGGAGTGGGCGTTTATTTAGGGGGCAATTAATATTTGGAACTTATTTTCTATCTTTTTAAATGCCATAATTGATTCAAAAGTTGTAAAATATTTCTTTTTGGTGGATATTCAATTTTGCTTAAATCGTCAACATTTTTGTGTCTCCCCATTTTCAAAATATTACATGTTGCTTAAAAAACTACGTTAGTATTGAGCAATAATTACGGGGGGGATTTACTATACCGGGTTAAACGGTATGCATAATTAGCATACTATTTTGCTAAATAACTTCTCGTCTAGTACAAATTTAAGTTGAACGATTTTCTGAATACTTGGGTTGAGAAGATAATCTTTAGTTAGGCTTTAGGCATATCTAGCACTAGTGCAAGTGTAATATTCACTTCAATAACAATCTTCTCTACAAAACTACAATGAATAATAAAGTTGAACTCAAACTAGAACTCAAGTAAAAAAATTTGGATTTTTTAAACTATCATTTTCATAATCTTCGCTCTAACGATTCATAATGTTTTCGTATTCTAAAATAATGGTGGTCGACCTTGGTCGAACTAACTAGAAAATATTGAATAGTGATGCACCTGCTTTTTCTCTCATTTTGTTACCTTTCATGTATCATTATAAATATTCTATAATAAGAAATGAAGGATTTATAAGGTTCTAATACACTATTTTAATGATTAATGAAAAACAACAGATCAGAAAGCCGTAGCTGAGTGAAGTGACTGAAGTGCATCCAAGGTGCTACTCAACAATGATGCTATCGGCTTTTTACACTAATACCAAGACAAAATCTCTTATTTAAGGATATCATTTACGGGTTACGGCGGAGCGGAGAAAGGTTACACAATACTAGTTAGTGCGTGCGTTTTGCTCTCTCAAAATTAATCATAGTAGAATGAGATTCATAAGAGTTACTTTGGAAGTTGATATGTACGATTATTATAATGATTATTATTATTATTATTTCATTTATTATGTGTGATAAATTTCTATATCAGCTGAAGAGTAGTATTTTGTAACAAAACTCCACAGTAGTGCATCGTTACTTTAGATTTGTGCAGCAAAATACAGTAGAGTAAACGGTTCAATTGTTATGCTATATTCAATTTTCCCTAATAAAGACTATTTACGATAAAAAGATTTTCTTAATGGCCCAAACTCGTCTGAAGTTTTTAAATAGATTTCTTGCATGAATTTTTGCTGCCATAATACCATAGTTTAATCAAAATCGTGTACTAATAATTAATCATAAGGGATAAGAAAAGATAATGTTTGCCAAGAATGCACCTGAAGAATTTAGCCGGTTTGACTATTGTTATAGCTTTATAAAGAATCAGAAATCTATTCATTATAATCAAGAATCAGGCATTGGTTGATTTCCATCTTTTAATTTGGTACTCTTTAAAAACAACTAACTTATTTTTGCGTGTGTGAAAAATAGGAATGCCTACAAAGTCTAAATACCACTTTCATCCGTTAATCTCGAACATCTGGATTATAAATAATGCAGAATCATCTCATCATCACGCTACATGCAGAATCCTTTCATCCCTTGAGTAATATTGTTCCAAGTGAATGAATTTAGGCATTTTAAAGCTTGGAATTTACTTACGGAGTTTTAAAAGTTGGTTTACTACAGAG
>JAQGAA010000058.1:0-36063 GCA_034696425.1 Isotoma viridis
TCCCGGATAGAGTTAAAGATCTTTAAGACGTGCTTTTAGAACTGGAAGATACTTTTTATAATATTATATACTTGTAATTATTATCCTGCATTCTCTATAAGCAAAATTGATGAAATAGTATTTTTTTTAATCTCAAAATTAATCAAGGGGCGCAGTTTGCCTTTTAAAATCATGTGAAGATATTTAATTAATAATGCTAAATTCACTAGATTTTATAATGACACTTCCACTCTGCTTTGTTATTCTGATTAATGTGGTTGGTAGCAATGGGTTACGTAAGGTTTAAAAATTTACAAAATTAAACTGTTTTGTTAAATAAATTTTATTTTGTTTTTATTAAAAACATTTCAGTCAAGTCGCCACTCTTAATATCGAAGCAACCCCCACCCAATGAAATTCCTTTTCAAGTGGCTGTACGTGAAGATGAAATTCGAAAACCGTTCATAATGGAATGTGAAGCTGAAGGAAACCCTTCTCCAAAATATTCATGGACAAAAAACGGCAGAAAATACAACTGGGACTTGTATGACGATCGAATGAGCATGCAACCAGGTACTGGAACATTAGTTGTCACAACTTTAAGGCCAGAAGACAAAGGATACTATCAATGCTTTGCTACCAATGAGTTGGGTGTAGCTTCTTCTAATTCTGTTTTCATGAGAAGTTCAGAGTTCAATGATTTTGTGGATCCACTTAGTCTAACTGAAGAAACTGTTTATGTCGAAGAGGGGCAGCCTTTCAAAATTAAGTGTGATGCTCCGTATGGATGGCCAAAGCCAGTTGTAACGTGGAATCTGAAAGTTAGTCTTTTTTGGTTAACTATTTAATAGAAAACTATAATTTATAAAATCTGAGTCTATTTTTTAAATTTGTAATATAGAATTCAGCGGGTGCGTTAATATCAATAAATAGTTCGAGAATAACGGTGGATCCTGAGGGGACTTTGTGGTTTTCAAATGTCACAAAGAACGACGAGTCGGATGAATTGTATTATGTTTGCAAAGCTTACTCATCTTTTAGGTAAACTGCACATTTTTTGTATTTTACTGTCAGAACGTTTGCGAGATAGCAATGACAGGTGACAACGATAACTTTGAATTTCATTTATTGCTGACAAGTTAAAATTTCTATTGGCTCTGTAAAACAATTTTTATTAAATAAATAATAGTTTATGCAAAAGTTGGAGCAGAAACTTTAAATTTGTTACTAAAAAATATTATAGGAAGGAATACAAACTTGGAAATAGAGTTTATCTGAAAGTCACCCAGAATTTGTCCAACACTACATCAAACAAGCAGCCAATTTTGATGCAATATGCAACAAAACGTGACACAGTCGCGATGCGCGGAAATTCGGTTACCCTTTGGTGTATCTTTGGCGGAACGTTAGTAAAAGCTAATTTACAATATTGTGATACTTATTAAAATAATTACCCTTTTTACACTTTAGACCCCTTCCTGAGATAAAATGGACTAAAAGATGGTCTCAACTGCCTAACGATCGTGTAGAATACAGTAATTATGGGAAAACGCTTATAATCAATAATGTTGATTTTTCTGACGAAGGAATGTATGACTGTACAGCGACTATCTTGGATGATGATTCTCATTATGCCAGCATTTATCTCGAGGTTTTAGGTACTCACGCAAACACAGAATCTTGATATTTTATAGTATTTTTTAATTAAAAAGATTCTCGTAATTTGTGATATTTCCCCTATAGCTGCCCCGTACTTTACGGGAGAGCCAGAAATAAACAACTTAGAAGAAGGCGGTCTTGCTGTATTCCGCTGTGAAGCAAATGGGAATCCGTTTCCAGAGATTAAATGGATTTATAATGGAAAAACCATCGATTTCCGTCTGAACCAAAGAATGTTAATGAAATATAATGAAATCGTTATTGAAAACGTTCAAAAATCTGACATTGGGAATTATGGATGCAACGCTAGTAATTATCTGGGTTATGCTTATAAAGATGTTTACTTAAATGTTTTAGGTTTGTTTTCTGTCTCGTCTAAAAACTTAGTTTCAATTCTTAACAAAAATTTTGGGTCTAAGATATCTGATTACTTTTTTTAGCTGCACCAGCTGAGATAACAGAAAAGCTTCAAAATATAATTACAACTGTTGAAAACAATCTGATATTCAAGTGTCGTGCTTTTGGAGTTCCAAAACCTTTAGTTAAGTGGTTAAAGAATAATGAACCATTGAATGGAAGACGATTTACATATTGGGAGAACGGGGATCTGGAAATTAAGAATGTGGATTTTTTTGATGCTGGAGAATATACTTGTTTTATTTGGAATAAGTTTGGAAATGACTCTCCTACTGGGAATCTTATTGTTAAAGGTTAGTTCTTTCATTTGAGGGTGGAGGTGGTGATTTGCTTTGTTTGTTTTATCTTTAAAAAACGGTGGGGGTACTCTTTTATTATTTCAGACCGCACACAAATAGTTAACGAACCAAAAGATTTGGAAGTTGTAGCGGGAACCACCGCGGTCTTCCGTTGCCGCGCTATAACAGACCACACTCTCCCTATCCAAATTGACTGGCTGCGCAATGCTGAGGTAATAGATTTTTACGTGGGACATCGCTACATGAAGATGCAAGAAAACTCGCTAATAATTTACAAAACGAAAGAAATGGACGCGGGTGTTTATACTTGCGTCGCTCGAACTGAGTACGACAACGCTACCGCCAAAGCCACTTTGACTGTCAAGGATGTCCCGAATCGACCGGAGCTTCTTTCTATTGAGTGTAAACAAACCTACGCTGTAATTAAATGGAAGCATATGGTGGCTAATGGTAGTCCCATTTTGTATTATACAATTGAGTACAATACCACTTTTGCACCGAAGAATTGGGACATTTCCGCTTCGGATATTCCTTTTAGAGATACTTCTTTTACGGTAAGGGCTTTTTTCAACGGGATTAGTAATCTGATACTAATTTCTGTTAACAAAGTATAACTGCTACTGACCTGTGACTAATTATTTACTTAATACAACAGCAACGATCTGCTAAAAACTTTTAAAGTTCCTTTATAGGTAAGATTGTCTCCATACGCAAATTACTCATTCCGAATCATTGCCCGAAACAAAATTGGCCCCTCGAAGCCTTCTGTTCATTCAAAAATTTGTTTAACAATCCCAGACGTCCCTTATAAAAACCCTGAAAATGTGCAAGGTCATGGAACAACTCCAAGCAACCTTGTAATAAGCTGGACTCCGATGCCAGAAATTGAGCACAATGGTCCACATTTCAAGTACCAAGTGCAATGGAAACTGGACAATGATTATAGTAATTGGAATTTAGAACAAATCACAAATTGGAGAATAAATCAGTTTATTATTGAATCACAAGGAACGTTCATGCCTTATCTTATTAAAGTGAGGGCTATTAATGAAGTTGGAGAGAGTAGTGTTAACCCTGTGGAGATCAAGGGATTTTCTGGGCAAGATGGTGAGTTTTTTCTCGAAATTTTCTAATTGTTTATTCTAAAATTTACATGATTTTCGAAAATAACGCAGTGCCGCTGGAAGCCCCTACAAACTTTAGTGTCATCCAGACACTAGACGCATTTACTGTAAAGGTGCAATGGTCACCTGTCTCCCCAACTTCTCTAAGGGGAAAATTTGAAGGCTACAAAATCCTTATTTGGACAAAAGATAATAAAGAAGACGATCCTCGCTTAATTTTCATTAATCATAATTCTACTCAAACCGTTGTGAACAAACTGACCCCATACACTTGCAACTACCTCCTAGTCTTGGCTTTCAATACTGACTATAACGGACCACCCAGTGGAATCATTGATGTCGTCACACCTGAAAGGAACTCCTGGGCCTGTGGAAGATTTTGAGGGATTTCCGCTTGGATCAAGTGCATTCTATCTGATTTGGAAACCGCCTGAAAAGACTGATGGAATTCTGAAGGGATTTCATGTTAAGTATCAGAAGGTTTGTATATATTTACGTGTTTTTATGCAAGAAATATTATAATTTTTAAGTAAAATGTAGGTGGTTGGAACAAACCTGGGGCCCTTGCAAGAAAGAATACCCTCGTACACTATAGAAAGTAATGTTTCACAAGCAAAACTAGCCGGATTGGAACCTAGTACTAAGTACAGGGTGCATATTTGTGGGTTCACTTTAAAGGGTGTTGGACAAGAGTAAGTTTCTTGGACATAATAAATTGGGCAAAATAAATAAAAAATATTATAAAATTTGTATGCAGTAATTTCATTGAAATGTGGACTAATCCTCCAAGAATAAGCAGCCCTCTTCAACAACCGAAATTCAAGTGGTCCTACATCCCTTCCACCAGTTCCGTTTATTCTGCATTAAAAATAACCTGGCTTCCTCAAGTCTCCTCGACATTAGGCCGCCCAGGTTCCTATTTTTTTGTACAGTACAGACGCTTGCATGCCTTGAATAATTTGAAATTCATATCAACGAATCCAGAATTATTCGAAGATCATGTATTTATCAGTGGATTGGTACCATGCTCGATGTATTTATTCCGAGTGGTCGTAGTGGATGAATTGTTAACAAAAACAAGTGAAACCTATGAAATTTACTCTAACGAAATGCCAAATCTTATGGGAAAATCGATTGAAAGCTCCCGAGCTAGAAAGCCCAGGATTAACAATCTTCTCTTATTTCTTTTATTCGTCCAAATAGTTTTTTAAATGTAAATTTTAAATGTTACCAAAAACAAATTTATTTGCATGGTCAAAGTAAATTTCATGCTTACTTGACTTATCTGTAAGTTATCTTTGCTATTTTTAATCTGTTGCATGTTGTATTTATGGTTCTAGATTCTATTGTATGCAAATTTATCATTTAAAGTAAGGTTTTAAAAGCTTTATTGGATCATTTTGTGCAATGAGGTAATGAATGAACCTCCTAAAAATATATTTTGGAATAATTTTCTATTGTATATTGCTTTGTAATCTTAGTGATTCTTTAGCTTTAAAAATATCTGTCAAATTTATTTCAAACAAATTTGAGTTGTACATTTTTAAAATTGAGTAGGCAGTGATAAAATTCAATTCAATATCCTTAGTATAGTATTGACATCAACATAATGGAGGGGTCATGGGTCATCAAATGATTTCAAGTCTGTGGCTGTTTGTCGGATTAACAGTTTCTGCTACTCTCTTAGTACAAGTTTGAGAACCGGAGGGAAATTATCACATAAGGTTATTATTGAAAATTACTCTTTTGAAACTGATAAAGTGCAACTGTCCGTTATGATGATGAACACAAATATGACCAGCATTATGCCACGCGGTGGAGATACGATCATGGCTTCACTTCACTACTGCAACATAGCATTTATTAATTACAATATAAAATTATTACTTTAGAATGGTTAAATAGTTCATTAATTTTTTATAATAATTTCATTTAAATTTCAGATTAAAAAAGTTTATGATAATACATCTTATAAAATGATACATCTATTTGATTTATTTGTTTTAATGCTATCAAAGTATTACTGGCTTGCACTGATCAGCTGCTTGCTAAGATAACTTGCACTAACGGTTTAAGTCAGCATTCAAAGAAGATTTTACTTAAGTGCCTTGTTTGACCCATGTTAATTAACCTCGAGGATTAGAACCCCACAAGAATTATGGATTAAAAGCTGTAAAAGCGGCTGTGCTATATTATGTGGTAGAATTTGTAATATCAAAATGTGGAAACTGGTTGTTTCGGCGATATTTAATTGCATGTAAATTTTCAAGTGACTTATTCTCAAAAAGTTGCTATTAAAATAAAGCCAACGTTGTATTATTTAATGGGTTTTTTTTACTAAATTTAAACACGTTTTATAATGATTATTTTAAGTTTTAAATGTAACGCAACATTCAAACTCTATAGGAAGTTAGTTTTTTAAACCATAATAATATTTCTGTTTAAATCAAATCAATGACGGGTGAATATATAATTTCATATAAAAAGTAAAGGTTACTACTACTAGGTTATCATTTCACAAGCTTTAAGTATTTATTGTGCAGCAATGTGATTAAGGACTGGATGTTAGACAAAGCAAAGGAGAAAAGATTATTCACTAATGTTTAGTTACAATTCTTAAGTTGATTATGAGATTTGCTGGATTTGGATGGTCCAATGAGATCATCATGATGGTGGTGGCACTCAGAACATAATAATTACAAATACAAGTTAAAATAATAGTTACAAATCTTTCGGACAAGTTTTTAGACCTGGAAGATATCTCTGTATCTGTATTTTTCATGAACTGGGTTTACTCTATTAAATCGTTTATAATATTCTTATTAATATTATTATGCTAACTTACTTAACTTGCTACACTTTTTTACTAATTGTACATCAAGAATCAATGACAAGTAAAGATTTAAAGTGTTATATTCCACGAATGACAAAAGCCTGTGACCTTAATATCTATTGTATTAAGGTGCAGATAACATTGTATTATGTGTTGATTACATATGACGTTGATTGGATTGATTTAGGGTGACTCAATATCATCGGCAATAAAAATATAAGTCAACATTAATATTAAATTACAAATAATCTCAGAACTGATAACACTAATATTTTATGTCGTCTTGTTGCTCATTTTACTTTTATTCATATAACTTATATAAACTTAAACGACGTATTTGATTTTTTTAATTGCATGTTGTTTTAGTCTCAGCTCTTTTAATTTACAGATAAAAATATGCAATGTTATAAAACTAAAAACTATATGCTTTATAGTAATTTAATCAAGTTTTTCTTTGTTCACTAAATTTCCTTTCAACAGATTTCTTTCTATTGGAATTTTTTGATAAGCTAATAGAAGTTTGTAAGTATACCTGACTGAAAATAATTATATTTTGCGCTGTTGAATACTACTTATTTTGATTTTGTATTGGCAAAGCGTTGGAATGGGTTCTGGGCAATCCCAACCTTCGAGCAGTAGTAGCAGTGGTGAAGCGACAACTTTAAAATTTGGAGAATGGGAGGAAATTGCCAATAAAGTGAATTTGTTTGATTTAATTGAAGTAAGAAATGCAGATGGGGAAACGAAGGGTAGAATAAAATCTCACTTTGTGATGTTTATAGGCGAATGCAAACATTGTGTAGGCAAAAAAAATTATTTGGTCGTTCATGTCAAAAGAATGGAAAATTCCAAGGGAGTATTTGGTCACCAAATGATTTCCAGTTTGGAATTAGTTGCTGGAAATAAGCTTTGTAGAATCAACAATTGTTACGCTTTCTCTTTTGGTACAATATCCGGAATTTGAGGAAAACTATCAGACAAGGCCATAATTGAAAACTTTTCAAACGAACTCCCTTCAGGCTCAAATATTCATTGCAATGTTAGTTACAAAATTGTTCATTACAATGATGAAAAAGAAAACGACAAACATTATGCAACCCATTGGAGATTAATTCATAAACCATTTCAAACTAACGAAATAAAGTGGCGAAAGCCAGCCGACTTGGTTTTGGGGTTACATCATTTATGTCTAATTCTGAGATGAAGGGTTTAAATCCTTTGGGGTTTGGACTGCAAAAAAGTCTGACAACAAAAATGCTGTTTGGCGCTGACAAAGCAAAGTAAAATCTGCAAAGATAGTGTAGGATATTTATAGTGGGTCACATATTGCATATATTAATTGCATTCCATTCAACTCACCATTCCTGTCCCTACCTTTATTCAATTTGTCAATTTTTTCTCTAGCCCTATCCTTGTAAACCTAGTCAAATCATTTGATTATCCTACTTTCCATAATCTGATTTTTCTATTAATGCTTTTCGTCCTCTGAATGAGTGGAAACAACGAGGGCTCCTTACTTGTCATCTTAGATTTGATCCTAAGGTTCTAAACACTATGCGTCCAAATTTGAAGGCATTCGGTTAAAACTATCGAAAGTTATGGATCGATGTCACCAATAGTAATCAGACAGGGCAAGCATGTTGTAAACTAGCTTCGTAAAATTAATAATTTTTCTTTTGAGAATTTTAATGGAATAATTTTTAAAGAAAACATTATCTTATTAGACCGAATGGAAAAGTTGGGGAGAAATTGTTAAAGAGGCTGAACCATACGATTTGATTGAAATAAAACGAGAATCGAGAGTAATACAGTACTCTCATTTTGTTATGTACCTTGGATCAGATGAGCACTTGGTGGTCCATGTGACACAAGTTAGTGGAGTGACGACAGGAAATAAAGCTCAACAACGATTTGATAAGTTGAAGAAAGTTGCCAACAGAGATCAATGCAGAATCAATAATTCTCAAGATCTAAAGAAGTTACGAAACGAGTCAATTGTTGATAACTTCAATTTTGAGCCTGATAATGAAGACTGCGATTATTTAACAGTGGATTATAATTTGACTCAGAAGAATTGTGAACACTATGCAACCAGTTGGAGATATGGGGGGTGTGGTACGAGTTATCAAGTAAGTGTGTAATTTGCCATCGGCTTCTTTCTCAACTAAAATACTTCGTCATATTATCTGCCAAAAATTACTCGGAATAATTAAACTGATTAATTACAGAATTTATTTAAATTTGCAGGTCAATGAAGCGAAAGAAAAATTTGGTAAAGTGTTGCTGAATTTGTATCAGTCTCGTCTGTCTAACATTGAGACTTACGAATAGTAAGTGTCGATGTCGATACCATAAGAAGGAATGAAATCATCCATTGTAGTTTTGGGTCTTATGTATAAGCAAGTATCTATTGTCCTCAGTTTAATTAGGCTTCATTCATTTATTTTCCGTAATAATTTGAGACTTAACTTTTTAGTTATCTAGTTAATTATTATGTAAATTACTTAATTGAATGAAATAATTGATTAACCAAGCAATACAACAAATGAGATTTTAACCAGATTGCTGTTTTATAAAATACATTTGCTATTTTGTTGTTGAAATTTTTTATAATCTCGGTTTGAGATGTGGAATTACTAGACTATTTTTTATTATTCTTTTAAATCAAGGATAATTTAATATGATGATGTAAGTTAACGTTATTAGTTAATTTAAAAAAAACTAGTCTTAATCGTTTATTACAGGTTTTGAATTGCTATTGATCTAAATATGTGCTCTAATGTTTGTTAAATTATGACCTAAACCTTGGGCCTTAACTTCCTAGCTCTTATCTACTGAAATAAATCCAATTATTTGAATACACAAGCTTAAAATTTTTTATTTAAAAAACTTATTTTGCATGTATCATGTAACAAGTTGAGATTGTTCTGTTAGTGAGGGTTGCTGATGATATGACGTATGCCAAAAGTCAATTCAATATAATATATTTTTTCAACATCAATGGGTATAAAAAAGGAAGATTTTTTAGCTGCATGAATACAAGGATTCCATGAATGTTGCCGGTCGGAAATTTGCCGGTTGGATAGTTGTTAAGTTAAGTAGATGAGCTCAAACCTCACAGAGAATATAGAGGCTAGAGCGATGTCACCTGTGGTAGACCAATTATTTCCGAACGGAGATGTTTGAACAGGCTAGACAATAAAAAGGCATTTTTCCATTTTTTTTTTTTTTCTCTGTGTGAGTGTGAATGTTCCCACAGGATTTCTATTTGTCGTACTCAAACGAGTTTATGACATGATGTCCATGTGAATCCCACAAAATGACTTTTTTTAAAGTTTTTCAGATTGGATTCATTCATTTTTAGGATGAACTCTCCGAGTACTTACGTGGGTGATAGTAGTTAGTACAAATGTATGACATTATTGACATTGCAAGTTGTGTGCATTTTGGTATGAATGGATTGTGTATAATCCCGAATGCAATGCGATGAACCTATTTCTTGTCTTTTATGTGTTTCATTCGTTTTCTTCTGAGAAAATTTTCAGAATATATATTGGACGGAGTGATTAAGACAAATTGCATTTAGTTTACGTAATTTCAATTAATTTAGGAAGTTGGGATAAAGCGATTATGTTTTTTGAATTTAAATTGAAATTGAATTAAATTGAAGTTTTTGATCTTTAGTATGGTTGTATTTAAAGAGATAATTGATTAATCGGTTATTCAGAATTTTTTTAATTCATAAGTAAGTGCAAAATTAAGTGAAAATGCATTCTTTAAGATGACTCTTACTAAAGCTTTTTTGATGCATAATGCCCTTGCCCTCTTTGCTAAAAAGCTTTGTTTTGAAGTGTTGATGTGATATGATGTAATGAGATGAGTATTGAAGTTCATATATAAATATTATAGAAAACACTAAGCCTTATTTATGCTGGTAAGCAAAAGAGTAATTTACTGTGAGATTTTTTTAGATGAAATTCATCCCTTGTTTTATGGATGTATTTTTGTGTTGATGATCATGTAAAATGAGCCATGTCGTCAGCCTGGTCTTCACATTTACACCCGTTCTCATTCTCATGGGAACTTTCTTCCATCATCTCTTGTCTATCTGACCATCAAATTTTACATTGCATATTGCACTCATCCACTTGTTCATAAATCTTGCGAAGACTTTTTTCTATTAAGAATTCATTCGGGTTGTTTAAATTTAATGAAATTTGTGACTCTACCTAAAATAATGCAATTCAAGGTTTTTTTTATCGATACAAGAAAAGAATCGCTAATAAAAATTAGGTATGTTTTTAAATCTCTTAAAAAAAGCTAATAAAAAAACATTCAAAATATTTACAAACAGTTAAGACCAAACTAAAAAACATAGTTTATTTATACTTGACTAACGATGGTAATATACCTAATAGCGATACTTATCTTGAACATGGTAATAATAATATTTCTCTTCTTGTCAGTCTCGTTTTTTATAATATTTTTCCGTATTATCACAAAAATTAGGAAATGTCAAGACATTCATCTTCAAAAGCAGACAGTTTGTACATGACATGATGCAATAATATGTTATTGAAATGCAATTCCAAAAAGCTTGTAAATAAGACATTATTTGTCGAGTGTCAATTGCACTGTTGATTTTATCTCAAAGCTTTCTTAATGCACTTGACTCTCACTTTTTACTTAATGATTTTAAAAGTCAAGTTTGTGAAAAAAAAACAACTCGAATGTTTCTTCAGTTTGGTTTATTTTTGAAAACGGAATTTGTTTTGAATTTTATTTGAAGCTATTTAGTGCATACTCCCTGTTACATAATTTCAGTTAATTTTTCAGATCTAAAACACGTTTAAAATTATAAATTAAAATTTTTTTGTATTTCCGTTTGAAAATCGATGTAATGTGAACAAAAAAGAAACAAAAGTTTTATGCAAAAAATACAATGGAATAAATTTTTTTTAAATTTTCCAATAAAGTCCTTCGTATTTATTCGAATATCATTAATAATATTATTATTACGTAGCATACATTTCAATATTTCATCCCGTATTTAAATATTACGTCATTTTACATTACAATATATATATGTTTATTTATATTATCATCATGTGTATAATAATATAGTCATCAAATTTATAATATTACTCATGATCCTAATTAATAAGAAATGACATTTTTGGATATAATACATCGTATAGTATATCTGTACATTGTGTAATAATATAATAGTAGTAGTAGTATATGTATAGTTTACACTGAAGAATTAATATACAACATGTTCATTCATTATCGAGGACTTTGATCATTATTATTTGATTCCAAACTATTATCCCGAGTACTTTATCAATGATTTGCATCTTATTAATCTAAATTTAAAAAAAACATTATATTATGTATATTTTATTATTATTCGAGTACGCACGGGCTATAAGTACGTAAGTGTAAATACAAGTAGATTCTAAAAGTACTTTTAACTCTGGGTACAACCCATAAATTTAATAATAATATTATTTTTATTTAAATTCGGGCCTCATTTTTCAAAAAGTTGTGAGGTTTAAAATAATTCAGTATACCTCAAAAAACCTAGAACCCTTCATTGGTTGACTTGATACTTGTAACTCTTTCTCCATAACTGTGATACTGGATACGGTACATGTTCTTTATTCATAGTTTGACTTTAGCCGAAGCTAATTCTGGATTCTATGTTGACACTGTTTTTTTTTACTGAATTTGGTCAGCTTTTAACGGTTCTTTGCTTTAGGAAACCATGCAAAGTTAAAATTAAATTAACCTTGGAACAAGGAAACAGCAACCTACGACATGGAATCAAGAATCGGATTCGAATTAAAAACCAAACTTAAAAACCTACTAAACGCATCACAATAATTAAAATACACACGTGCCTTTTCACCTGATTGTACTTTTTTCTCAGAATGACAATTTTTATTCATTACAACCACACAAAAACTCATCTTAAATATCTCAATTTAACTCAAATCCCGCAATACCTAAGACATGAAATAATTGCTAAACCAAAATAAAAACGTGTTCGTATAAAAATTAATAACTAATTATTTAATATATAATTCAGGCCAAAAATAAAATACAAGGTTCAGTAGAATCTAACCAATTTCGCAAACTAATTTGAACTTTGAAATTAAAATTATGCATTACTTAAATCCCTTTTCAGAGACATTCCCTTTTTGCCCAATAGGACCTTTGCACCTTTGTTTTTTATTCTGCCCTAAGCAACAAAGTCCTCTTCAGTCCCAATATAAAATACTATTGTAAACAAGAATACGACCATGATTGAAATGAACCCTGACCGGTTTATTTGTATGTTATACTCAAAGTAATTTTAATTTAAAACTAGTAGCAATAAATAACTTGATCGTAAATACAAAAGAACAAAACGGTATAAGATTACATTTGTATTCATATGAGTGTTAAATATGTAAAATAAATAATATTGTTAAATAAAGCATAATGATATACACACAGCTGCTACTATTCATGTTGTTCATTATGCTTTCACCCGTTTCGTTTCCCCATTTTCTCATTTGTAATGCAAAACTGTCTGGCTAATCTGTCGCTTACGGCTAATTACTTTGCATTAAATATAGACGACATAATTACACACAAAGTTTATTATTCTCTCCTTTCGTCTCTCTTTCTCATTCCCAAAAACTACACAACTTCCTACTCACAAAGAAGAAAACAGATTTAGTAACAAAAGTGCTTTTTTCACACGCATTTTAAACCTAACTGTAATAATGAAGGAAAATAATCGCATATAAATCTTGAAACACAATTAGATACGCTTAAATTTTTACTAAATTTGTATAATTGTGTCATGAGAGAAATGACGAAGTTGTATATTGTGTTAGATTGTAAAACATTCAGGATGCTTTATCAACTATGGAACTGACCTGAGGAGAAATATCCCATAAAAAAGAGTCTAAAATTCATAAAAGAAAAAAGGAGAACAAGCTATCTTAAATAAATATTCAAATTCGTATGCAGTTATATTATACTACTATATCTTATTTTAAGTTATTATTAAATATTTTAATTAATAAAAAAATAATATATTTTCAAATGTGTTCTTTAATTCGATGACTATTTGACTATCTATAGCAAATACTTATGCGTAGAGGTTTAATCTTCTAATAATTCCTAGGGATTTTAAAAACTGCCTAGTTGATATTATTTACTTCATAATAATATTTGATTCATTAGCATTGCTAAACTTATACAATAATAACAATGAACAATAACACGTGCATTCATATATCTCTACCATGTACTGCCTATGCGTACCCTTGTAAGTAATAATTTAGCTTAACATTTTGAACAAACTAATGAACTCGTCAGCAGGAGCAGTTTGTTTGTTGGTATACATGTTTCCACCGTCGTCATCATAGTCATAATTATTATAATAAACAATATTATTATTATTTTATATATGTACCACACGGAGTTAGTTAGTAACAACCTGAAAACTTAGCACATAATAAACACAAGTCGTAATTGTATTACACTTATAATAAACATTAAGCAAATAATAATAACATGAAATTTACACTACTAAGAGGAGAGAGAAAGTTGTAATCAGTATGGGAGAATTGTATATAATATTACTAGTGTGTGTGTGTGTTGTGTAGTGTAATTTTATAACTATTTCAAACTTGTTACAATTAATGCAATAGTGTCTGAGAGACCAGAGGGTAATAAATTATCCATCGTACTCACTACAACTACCAAAGCCTATCTACTTTATCGTTGGGTTCGTATTTTACCAAGGGTTTTATTAATCCGAGGTTGGCTTTTGGGTGGAATTGGATGTTTTTTAACTGAATTTCAGATTTTGAAATGTGTTTTGAATTTGGTTTTAATTTTCAAAATTACTACAGTTTTTTAGGACATGATTTTCTGTTTTGATTGATTAACTTATATTGAATTTATTTTTTCCCTTTGAATTTGATCAGTTCTCCAATTAAAACTTAAAATTCACTAAAAAAAATCCCAAACTTGAAACCAATCCTTAGCCTAAAAAACCCCTAGGTGTTTTTGGAACCCTAATTGACTAAAAAACATTTCTGACATGTAAATTATTACGTAACTAACCGTGGTAGTAGTGAAAACTAAAATGTCTCTTACATATAACTAAACAACTACATATACAGGTAGTCAGTAATGTGTGCTCGTACCGATTGAAACGACTTAATAATAATGAGTATGTAGAATAATGCATAATGTTTTTCGTAGACATATATAAAGTGTATTACAAAGTAAATTCTGTAATTTATTTCTTATACAGATGCTTTGGTATGATAGCTGAGAAATGGGGGTTTAACGCTACATTACTTAATATTATTCCCAAGTAGAATTTGATATTTTATAATATGTATACGGATAGTTTAAATAGTACGTATCGTATCGCATTATCATATTATTATTTTTACAAAGTTATATTTAATAATTGGTTAATTGGTAACGGTAACTTGTTTGCTGTCTCGTTGGATTAACACAACTCAATTAATGTTATTATTATCATTACCCTCATTAATCATTCACCGGGACAGATTACAGATTAAAAACACAAAATCTATAATATCTTTCTTTTAGTCTAATCATCATTTTAATATTGGAACTATGTAAATCAGCTAAGTATATAAAACTCACACTTTGTGTCATTAAATCCAACCCATATTATATGTATGTGTAGAGTGAACGAAGAAAGGTTGGACGTTTGTATAGTTTTTTTATTCTTTTAAATTCTAATAAATGTACTTTGGCTCGCTTATCTTTTACATCTCATTCGGACTCATTTTCACTTTATGGGGGTTTCCTTGCTTGCGCTTTCTCCAGGTTGGCTTATTAGCTGAATTTCCATTGAGTGGGGAGGGTTGATTTTTTTATGATATTTTTTTGTGTGTGTGTTACTTACATTTTATTGTGAAATGGATTGGATAACTTGTGGGTTGGTGTGGTGACCTTTGTTTTTGGTTGGATTTCTTCACTAGGGCTTGCTTTTTCTGTTATTGAACGTCATCCCATTTTAGAACTTGAGGTCATATCCTTAGGGTCGCTGGTGTAAAAAGGTTTAATTCGCTCGTTTTAGAATTTTTAGAATGGGATGTAATTGAAGTTCTGTAAATAAAAGAATAGAAATGGAAAGTTAGATTTATGCGTAATATTTGAGAATCAAATGACATTTCACAGTTTGTTAAATTTTCTTATAGTTTTGAATATTTTTGTAGAAATAACCCAAGTGTTTGTGAACAGTTATTTAAGAACAAAGTGTAAATGCAAATGTGTAATGAAATTCATAACAATTTAAATATAATAATAATAACAAACGTGATTTGTATTATTTAGGATTGAAATTACACACCTACCTACACTAGACGCCTAAAATAGCACTACGGGATCAAAGAAAGGATTTTAATTTCCTTAGACAATTATTCATGAACAAGGGCAAAGGTCATTAGTCAAGAAAGTAGTAAAGTACAAAGGTACACATGTAATACATAGTGTTGTTGGTCTTAGTAGTAAGCGGTAAACATTGATGAATTTGTTGAGGAAAACATGAAATAATTTATGCAAGATCTTAAAGAAAACAACTTCCCTTGTGACCCAAATAAAAGTAAGCATTCAGCAAAAACATGCATGAGGAGGTAAATGGGATTGAGCATGAATCAGCATAATAATAACTTATAGGTATAAACATATAAAAACATCAAGGTGAAAGGTGTCCTATCCTCGTGGCTTGGCAGTGGTGGTCGTAGCCCAATGACAAAATTTATAGACCATGTTTTGTGTTGATATACACACACACACTTGTAGTAAAAAATATCCTTAGATACGTTTTATCGGCACTATATTTTCTTAAAAGGGTGGAGAGAGAAGGTTTCAAAAAATTTGTGACATGAATTGGCTAAAATCTACACTTTTCTGTGTGTGTAAAAAGGTTCTTGTTGTAATAAGGAAAGTGTTCTTTAGAAATAGTATGAGTAAGCAATAGGCTTAAATTGTGACAGGTCCTTTGAAGGGATTTGTCAAGCCCTGAGGAGAAAATTTTAGTAAAGCTTTTGCCCTTCGTTTTATTACACAATTGTCAGTCATTTGAAATGCCCTAAGGATATTTTACTTTAGTTTTGAAATAAATGAGATCATAAATAAGTAAGGAATTCAATGGAAAAACGGAACAAAATTCATGAGCAACTCTTTCTTTCTTTATACCTGCATTTAACTTAAAATATGGTTTACGTAGTTTTACTGCTTTCACCCACAATTCTTTTATAACAACCACTACTACTACCAGCATATAACAACAACTAGCTAAAGTGTGGTTGGTACCTTTTACCTGTGTTTTCATTTATTCTTAACACATTCAAATGTAAAACATGGAATGAATAAATTTCCTACGAATTGGGCCATTACTTTCTTTTTGGATATGTATTTTAGTGTAAGAAAGGAGAGAAAGTATTTAATCAATCAAGATATTCGACTAAAAGTTATATTTTAGGGATGAAAACAAAATTTTAGAAATATTTGTTGGAGAAATATCCTGTGTGTGAACTTTGTTGACAAGGGCCCACTGCGTAGTTCAGCTTTCACCTTTTTATACTGCATGCATGGGTAAATGCATAGTAAGTCTTACAGCAATTCTTTTGAAAACATCTGTCACCTTAAAACTTCTTCTTTGAGATTATTCAGAAGTTTGTGAATTTTTTGAAAGAGTTGCTAAGCTGCTACATATGCATTCTAAAAATTGCGTGAATGATTAACATAATAATACATGATTTTTTTTTGGTATTATCCTTATCGTTTTTATTATGAAAGATAAACTTACACATTCGTTTAGATTTAAAGGTTAGAGTGTGTAAAACTCCATGACTTTGGTTTCCGATTCACATGACAATCACACACACAACCCATACTGGTGGTGTTGTCATGAAAAGTTGAAAACGTACTTTTACGCATTTTCTATCAAGTAAACACTTCGTTGTTTTGTTAGTATAGAAGGGAAAAGTACTTTTAGAAAGGTTGAATAGATGAATATGTGTGTGTGTGTTTCATGAACACTTCCTGAGTACACAAACTATAAACTCATGCATATACAGTTCATTAGGACCTAAACGGTCACATTTAACGAGTTTGCTATCAATGAACAAAACTGTCAAGTGTCAGTGTCATGACATGACAGCCTTTTTCTATTCATTTGAAATGTTTAGTTATTTTCCACCCGCAACACAACGAGTATTCGTTTATACCTATATAGTGCTATGTACAGTACAATAATAAAAAGCACATGGTGAGCATGTACTTTGGGCTTTTTATTGTTAAAGGCTCCTACTAAAGGTTTTTAAAAGAGTTGAGGCAATTCGGACTTTGAAAAACTTCTGGACTTGAAAGTCAGAAACATGGAGAGGCTTTTTAAAATGTTTACCAGAGATGGACATCCTGAAAAGACAATAGTTGAATGATGGGCATTACAACTTGTTAATTTATTTGCCTTTGTATCCAATTAATCAAGAAAACTCCTAATGCTTCATTCAATATCCTTTTAATAAAGCCTTTATAGATTGTTTAGTTTAGTTTATTCTTAATTATCATATTTGAGAGTATAGAGAATAAGCTCTTTAAAGGATTCATACCTTATATGGCTAAAAGAATTGTTTGTTTTATTTTTGGCCTACTTCTTCTATATATACACCTGGAGAAAAAGAAGAAAGGTCGACCTCGTTAACCTTCCAACTACCTATATAGAGAATGTTGTGAAAATATTGTTAGTTTGTCTTTAATTATACAATCCAGTTTGATTACGCAGTGAAACAGTTGGAATGAACGAAGTAATAAAAAAGTTTTGCAAAAACTGTGTATTTTCTGCTAAAGAATGAAGCATTGCCCACCCAAGTGGGTTCCTTTCTGTAGTAGTGGACTTATTTATTCATTTGTAACATCTAACAGCACTAATGACGGACATGTAAAAACAAATGGAAACTGCCACACATGAGTTTGTTGTTTTCTCCAAATGGACAATACGTAAATAATAATCTTAAGAATTCTGATGTTAACAAAAAGCATTAAAACATTAATTGATCAATTAGATGAACACAAGATAAAGCTTTTCGGCAATTGGTATGAAATTTGCTTTAAAACAACTATCCCTTTGTAAAAGCAAGTTGTAAAAATGATTTCCTATTTATAAATTACGTAACAGCTAGATTTAATGACTGAACTGTTTTGTTTTCAACTTGAGTGAACAAGTCTTTGCTGTCGTACACGAAGGCAATACTGAAATAGGCCAAATCACACGCTACCCTAATGATGCAATACAAAATTGGAATAATTTTTGACATGCATATACAGGAAAATATTGCATTGGCTTTTACACATTCATACAGTTACAGATTTCATATTTAATAATAATATAATCACATCGTAATAATTCTTCTTTGGAATTCCAATCATTTGAAGCCAATTTGTATCTACTGTGCATTGAAAAGCAGTAAAAATATTTATCGTAACGAGTAGTGTAATGAGAAACCAAGGAAGAGACACACGAGAATTCCCATGAATCCATTCATTTGTGCATGTAGAAGTAGTTTTTATTTCCGGGTTAATTATTTCCACTATTCCAACTGATGAGACATTATCTCCTCAATATTTTGGAATTACTAGAAAAGATTCCCTTTTTGCAATATACACGAGTCATAGAACCGGACAAAGTTTGATGGCCTTGTTTTGGATCATATGAATCTCATATGTTCCAATAATCACCTCCTGTAGAGCAAATCATCCATCTGACTAAACCAACACTGCATAACCCTCTCTGGCAGTGCAGCTCGTTATTTTTTAAAATAAATCTTTGAAGAATTTATACCCAACTTGCCCACGTGCTGGGTCCTTCAATCGGGTGAAATATCTTTAAAATCTCTTTTGTCAACTCGTTTTTTTCAGCTCTGATACGTCCGTTAAGGCTTTATTTGAAAAAATTGAAAATGCTTACAACTTTGTTTTTGTTTTTATTAAGAAATCTTATTTACTCCTTTACAGCTTGACAGTTGTCTTTTGTTTTAATTTGTTTTTGTTTTTCTCGAAATCCAATCAAAAACAATTCCATGATATGTTTTGTGAATCCCTATTTCAATTTCATGTAAAGTTATTAAATGGCTTCATTAAGAGTACAATGTAACAAACAGATACTTATTGGGTCTATAAAGCAAAAAGAAAGTTTGGTTGTTTTTGCGTAATTGCGTAATTTGGTTTTCAAAAGTATTTAATTTCCCAATTATTTCTACAGATAATTCCTGAAACTCATCAGTATTGAATTTCTACCAAAATTACTATAATTATTTACACCTCATTCAATCTGAAGAAGTAGTTTGGATAACAAGGGATAACATAAGAGATCTGCTTCTAGTGGGTATCGAGCTTAGAGTATGTTAACCTATTTCCATAGAAAAATGTTTCATTCTAATGTCCATAACGCCCTAGTTAATACACCTAAAAAGATTATATCACGGTAACGCATTTTATTAACGACTGAAGAGTGTGCATAGAACTGAAAAATTCGTTTTGAATGAAGCTATTCAAATGGTTTAGTCAGTTGGCAAATCAACTCGGTTGAAATAACTAACAAGTTTCAAATTCCCAAAACGTAAGAAAGATACTTGGGATAAAAATAACTAGAAAAAAAGTGATATCGATTATGGCTATTTAGGGTTGTACATCAACTACGGAGAAAGTCTACTATTTTGCATCTATGATAGTAAACACGTTTTTAAATGGAAGCAGTTACAGTTAGTTGGCTAATCCACATTAAACTATATTTTAAAACCTGAAAAATGTACTTATTAGAACGATTTTTACTTCTTATTGCTTGTTCCCTTAGAACTTCCACTGCTTTAACTTTTAATATAAAGGGCAGAATGACACCATTTTGCAAGTTCAAGAGTTTTGGTTCAGTAATAAAAATAGAAATTATCCAACTTCCACATATATATTTGCCATTAGATTACACTCTTCATAATTCTCTCTGTCATCATCCTGGTCCACCCAAGTATGAAATATTTGTACACCTGCGAGGGGTATCACTAACAATGTTAATTACAACTCTAATAAGAATAACTAGCTTATGCATTGCATCTTCCTTCTTCGGTTAACCCGAATCCTACTTATCCCTACTCACCACCACCACCACCTTCTTAAGAAAAGCATTTATTGCAGCAAATAGGATTTGTGATAAGCCTTCTCTTCTTAACTAATAACATAAAATAGTTCAATCCATCTCTGAATTGAACGGATATCGATAATGATGATGATGATATTCCAATTCAACACAAAAGATGATCTTCCTACTCAACCGTATATTATCCAAACCCAAACCTCTACATCCATGATGATCCATCCTTGAGCCTATCTAGTATTATCAACCACGAAAGGAAACCCTAACTAACCTTTATTTCCCATTTAATTAGAAATTCTTCTTAGAAGGGGAAGGAAGGAAAGGGTTAGACGTAGAGAGATTTAAAAGCCACAGTATATACAATGAATAATATTACTATATTTATTATTACTCAAGCGAGTATCATCATCATCATCATCGTATATAAAATAAATAAAAAATATCAAAGTATGAGAGCGTTACTACTGGTATTATTACATTCATAGTTCATACATCATCATATATCACCATATTATAATTACAAGCACTACAAACCCCTACACTATTACTACGACTACAAATACATTTTATGAATCTTGTACTACTCACAAGAATAAAGGTAATATTATACAATACACGTCCGGGTATTAGATCGTCAGCTCAAGTTGAAAAGAAGCCTTTTATGTTCATCACCAAATTGAACCATAATAAATGAAAAGAAGTATTAGAATAACCTTCTTCCCAGCTGAACAACACTTTCTCTCGGGGCATCCATTTATTATTTGAAATTTTTATTAAACAAAAGCTCAGGTCAGGAGGTCATTCATTTGGTTCATGGTTTTATAAAAAAGATACAATATTAGTAAGCAGTAATTAATTTTAAAAATATTTATTTAAACAAAGCGAATTATTAATTGTCGCTAATAGAATCATACGCTCCAAGTTTTTTTATACAGTTTGACTTGTCTTGTCATTTCTATATGCTAATTTATCTCGCTTATTTAAAAAAAACACCATGTTAAAGCTTACCAAAATGAAATTAAAATGTTCCAATTTTTGCTTTTTTTAATTAATGAAAACTACTTTGTTTTATGATATTGTATAAATTTTGTATCGTGTAAATTGTAGTGTATAAAAATGATCTACTAAAAGTACATGGATGAGCCCTATAGGGCTTTATATCTAGCTTAAAAACAGGAATCGGATGTATTGATTCTTGTTCTTAACCTGGAGGCAAAGTTTAATAATAAAACCAGGGTATTCCAGTTAATATTGCGTAAGTACGTGAAAGATATTTATTTTCGGAAAAATGAGAGAAAGGAAGGAAAGAGGGGAGAAAAATAGGTTTTTCTCACGTAATATTAATAATAATGATAATACTAATGAGCACAAAGTATAACTGACTTTTTTGTACAAGTGAAATAGTACACACTGATCCTCCCACAAAGGTACTTTAGTAATATTTTGCTATAATGCAGTTTCAATTCATAAAATGTACAAGACTAAATAATACAACATGATCACCAACTACAACTGATACCTTAGTACTTAACCACATTAATAATCCACCTCATTCTGATCAGGTTGAGTCATTCCTTGTAGTCATGAATAGTGAAATAATAAAAAACATCATGGCATGACATGACCTTTCCCTTTTTATTTATTTTACTTGGAATTTTATTTCCCTACTTGAATTTGAATTAACATTTACGATCGAGAACTACGGGGATGGATGGTTTTCGTGCAGAATTTTTCATGCGTTTTTCTAGGTAACTTTCATCTCCTATTTATGGGGAAAGAAAAGTATCACTTTGTATATTTAGGTTTTTCTTTTAGAATGATAAAATAAATTTTGACTGAAAAACTTCAGAGATATATCTTTGCTTTCAAAGGGATTCCGTATATTCTCTTGGTGTCAAAAAGAGACTTGATAGAACTTTAGGAGAGTATGTACGTCTAATCGAGACAATGATGTATAAGGCGAACGACTCTGGCCTTTAGAAATGCTTTTTCCATACGAGCTCCTCTAACTAGATAGTACTTTAAATATGCATTCCCTTTTAAAAAAAGATAACAAAGTAGTCCAACATAGAATAATGATTATCAGAAAATTAGAATAACGAATGTGTATCGCATTAGGGTAGGTATGTAAAAAAATACAGAATACACACAGAAGGAAGGCACACACACGAAGGACGACATGTCAGGTTGTACTTGATGTGGAAATGGAAAGTCCACCCCGCCTTTTGAATGTCCAAGTCCTTTTTTATTTATTCAAGGAGAATGAAAGATATTTCCTATAAAAGGTACGATGAGATCAGGACATGTGGGCAGCTAGTGAGTCCACTCGACATCGATACCAAGCTAACACAGCTTGATTCGCATTTAATATAAATTTGTTTTTACGACTTGACGAACATTACTTCTAGGTAAATGATCCTCTATAGCAAATGACCCCTGAAATTTAATTTGGAACTTGGTACAAAATCCCTATAAAATAAAACAATACAAGTGACATGTGACATTCGATGCGTATACTTCCGTGAGTGCAAAAATAACTTATTCTAAATACCGTCATGACTCATGAGTGAACTCATGCGGATTCCTGATTTTATCTCCCTCAATCATTGTCAATTATGTAGCAATAATACATTAGTAGTAGCCTAGTTTTAGCAAAGTTACCTGATATAGCTTTCAATTGGGGAACTTTGTTCATATACTGAGTACACACTGTCCATCTTAATATATAGCTGAATGACTTGTTATAGTTATATAGGAAATAGTAAATTAGAGACAAAAAATGTCAAGGGTTTCTAGAGAATGAAAGGGAAAGTAGAGTCAAAGTTCATTTGAAGGGTTGAAGTGTCACAGGACATTTAGTGACTTGTATTAGAGAAAATAGTAGTAGTAGTAAGTGAGGATGATTTGGTGCACAAAGAACCATCACCTCATGAAACCACAGGACTCGCCATGTCTTTATATTCAAAGTCATTATTATTATAACTTTAGACCTAGAGAAAGTTAAAAGGAGTGAAAGGAAGGAAACCACAAGAAAAGGTTCTTCAAATGGTAGGGACGGATGGATTGAAAATGTGTGTATGGAGAGAGGAGTTAGTGCATAGTATTGCCGGGTAGAATTGACTTTATTTTCTCAGATAGAAAAGTAGGATTAGAGTTGACAAGATAAAATCGGGATTGAAATCGGCGGATTGAAAAGGTTTAAGAAGATGAATTGAGGGGAAACCTCAGAGTAATAAATTTCCGAGTGATTCAAGAGTCAATTTCCAAACTCTAATCTGAACTTTAAACCAAATCCTAAGTTTTTTTTATTCTTTTCATTGTACACTGGTGACTTTTTCAAGCTTTTTGGGACAAACCTCGAATCTCCCTATCAATCCTCGTCTCTTGGCGTCTTTCACTCTCGCTCTCTAACATATACGAGTGTACCATCATCATGCCACTCTAAAGAGTAAAACCCGTCTATTCAACTCGTGATTTATGTCTCTGCACTGCACCTACTTTCCCAGTAGTATGCACTCAGTAATAATATCATGGTCTTGTTAAGGGTATATGAAGATAAAAAGTAGTCGTTCCACACTATATCCGGGTGACAAGAGCCTTAAGTCCCATTTCCCAAAGAGCGGAAAACCCACTGATCAGCACTATCTGATAATTTCTCAGAGATCAACTTCCTTCAATGAGTTCTCTTAACTCCTTTTCAGCCATTTTGGCAGAAACTCCAAAGCTTATTGATATTTTTAAAGTTTGTAGTGCAGATTTTAGGATTTATCGTTTCTTATTTTTAAAGACTCATGCAATGCCCAGTCAACAATTCACCAATCATGCTGTTTTGGTTTTGATACTGACTCAACACACGTATCCTAGTGAAATTATTGCATATAAACTAAGTACCGTTATTTTATTTAAATTTCTGCAGTTTCGTTTGGCAATGCTTCGGATTAGATTTCAGAGTTAATGGGTAACATAAAATATTGAAGAACAAATTAAATCATGTAAGTTTTTACAATTACGTCCAAGAGCTTACTAACCGTTTCCTTAGATTGAAATCTGTTTTTAAAAATCGTTTATTTATTCCTAGAAAATTTTAAAGACTCGATCATAACAGAAGTCAGTAGGAGTTTCCAAAATTTATCCTCTATACATTTTGCACATTCATTCATACCTTATGTCGTAATCTGTACAGTCTTTTGAAATCAGAGACGACCGAAGTGGCAGAGTTTTAATCAAATCTTTTCCGTTATTAGTAAAAAGCACAAAGAAAGCGTAGACTTACAACATAAACGAATCGTTTTCACAAGTCTTCTAAATCGCATTTATTTCCGAATGGGCTTCCAACAAAATGAAATTGAGTGAATAGACCAGCTTTTGAAATACGAGACGCTGACGTGATAATTCTCAAGTAACGCCGCCGTTGATTCAAATTCTCGAAAATCGAAAAGCCCACACGTGTCACACAAGCTCTACTCTTCAGTTTGGTTGTGCAAGAAAAATTTGGTAAATATATTAATTGTTAGATACTTTTATGGGATTGCTCAGGATGTCCTGAAATTTGCTTCCAAATTTGTACACAATTTCTACGAACTATCTCAGGATAAATCAAATCGTAACTGAAGAGCATAGTATATAATAAAAACCATGCAAATTTCCACGAATTTATAAGATATATAAGTTAGCCACATGCCACATCTACAATTAATTAGAAACATAAACCATAAGTTTCCATAATATTATACAGAAAGATCTTTGATGTTCTCTAAAAGTAAAATCTTTCTAACCTAGTAACAAATGTTTACATAAGAAGATCCTATTTTCATAAGCCCCTTTGAAAAATAAATTTTGAGATCATTTATGGAATGAATACATATACACGCACACACACACACATACTTATAAAACATAGGCAGTAAGGATGATGAGAGAAAGATGTGGTGAAAGTTATTTGGTATCAAAGGCGAATGCGATAGGTTAATAGTAGTTCGAGTCTATGTTGATGATGATGCGATGATACTGAAATGTTATTTGATCACTGGAGGCTCACAAGCGGCTTGAGTATGATAAAGTTACCTCCCCCAACGACTTTGACTTCGAAATGAGGAAAAGCTCTAACAGTAAGTATCTGAGTTTTAGATACAACAACAAATAACGTTAGCTCATCACCAAGTACTCATCAGTCACAAAATGACGATCGATATTAAACAGCCATCGCATCATCACCATCAAATCTCATTTATCTTTTCTCTCTGTCTAAAAAATGTTTTCCTATATATTCACACATAATAATCTAGATTGAGACAAGATGCGATGAAAGAAGGAACAATATGGGTTTATCCTCTAGTTTTCATTTTTTTAAAGTTATACAAGGAAACAAAAGCCGCGTTAAAAACATTGGTAGAAATTTGCATCTATTTTATCTTTCCCTTATCTAATAAGAGTTAGAACTTTCACTTGAGAAGTTTTCCGCTGTAATAATGATTCATTTTTTATGTGAGAATATGGATCAATTTGAGATGTGGTTTGGAAGATGAAACGGCTTTGTGTCTAAATAAAAATAGTAAACTTGAATTAACCTCAATGAATTATCTAGAGAATCTGGCAAAATTAAAATTAACAAATTATATTTAACCTTTTAGTTTGAGTTTCATGGTTATAAATATTAGCTTATCAAACGCAGCAACATAGTAAGTTTGGTTAGCGTTAAAAGTTTTTATTTAGTGTTATTTTTTTGTTATACTTTAAATAAGAAAAATATATTCTCCAAAATATTCAATTCATCCAAAAGTATGTTTTCTAATACAGCATAAAGAATTTCATGTGTAACATACACAAAAAATTATGCATAAAACATCTCAACATTTTGTCAACTCTACACTTCAAGAAGTGTAATCAGCCCTTAGAAAATAAGAGTGGTTTCATGTAACCTATTTTCTCAAGGTTTAATTAACCTGCATTTAATTAAGCATCTTACAACATAGTAAAACACCTTATTAATCATACTGAGCTGCCTTATTCCATTGAACTCCAATAAGTTTTCAATATTCTGTGATGATAATAAGTTTAAAATCAAATTCTAAATAATAAAGTAGTCCTTTCACACAAGACAAAATGAAGCGCATGCATGTAATACGAAGCTTTATTAATATTCAACAAAACTCATGAAAATATTATAACTATGGAGTTAATCTCAAGCCACAAAGAATTACTGATCCTTAATAACCCTTTGGGTTTTATAAATCCAAACAACGTAACGCTCATATAGAAACCTTAACATAAAACCCAACTCATCTTGAATTCTATCATGAAATCCAATGAAATTTTCAACAGTCTCAAATTCAAAATTAGATAACGATCTATTATTTTGAAGTGGTGAGACAGCGAGATTAAAACGTCGTGGAAACACTTGCCACAACCCTATGTAACTAGAGAGGATGTTCTAGAGAAACCACAAGATTTCCTCCGGATATCAAAATATACTGAACCAAGCCAAGTGTACAGAGTTCTCGTACTGCCTAATAAGAATGTATTACGAAACAAACCACCACCATCATGCATTGCCACCTTGGTTCACATCAGTATTGGCCAAAGTACTTGATAATTCTTGGAATAATTTATACTTCATTTCGTTTACGTTCCTCATCATCTCCTCCTTCACCATGTTACTTTCGAATAACTTTGAGCAAACCCTCTCAAGTAACCAGCCACCACCCAACCGACTTCTTAATTAGAAGGACATTTCCTTCTTGCTTTAACATCTTGTTATATGTTGTTGTTGCGTTTCTTGGTTTGATTGAAGATTGAAGGAGCAACCCACTTGAACCAAAAACTAAATTCAACAAACCCTAATATAAATAATAATAATAATGTCATCCTTTTCGTTAAGAAATTCTAAAGAGTTTCATATCCAATGCAACACTACTACTGCTAATATAAACTGTGCTGACAAGGCTCAGTGAGCTACTCAGGAATATTAAAGATTCTAGAAACAGATACCACAGTCAAAATACACAGTAGCTCATAGAAAATACATGAACTTATGAACTCTGAACTTATCTTTCTTTTTATTGAGTAACCCACATGTGTATATGGGATAATATACGATATAGATGGAACATGCATAATGATAATATTTAGAGTGAAAGGGACAGTTTTAATATGCACAACATCAGTAAGTAGTGTAATTTTGGGATATTATGACTTTCCTCGTGTTTTCTTACAACCGTTCAGTAGTTTCGTGCAATTTTTTTTCTTCAAAGTTTTAATTTAAGATGTAGACAGATTTTTATTTTACGATCTACTTAACAATTTATAATCTAAAAGCATTTACATTATTTAACCTTGAAATAAGTATTGCCTCCAAAGACTTTGATAATTTCCATTTCTAACCCAAAATACAATTCAAGCTACAAGCCAAAAAAGCATAAGTTTCCGGTTTTGAAGACGCTTGAAAAAATTAGAGTTCCCACAGATTCTGCAAGATTCGAACAACTTGACGATGACTTTTAAGCAACCCTTTGATCCACACAAACGTTAGTACATCTTGTCCAAAACTACTATATAGCCATAGGAGAGTACTTTAAGACTTGATTTCGTATCGTTGTGTTCGTTCCTTGGTTGCCATATGAAAGGCAAGTAAGAAGGCTCAATTGACTTTGCTCATGCATAAATTCATGAGGGCTCTCCTATCGGCCCTTATCTCTTTCTACCAACAACATCAACATTTGAACAACCTCTTCTTCTTATATCGAGGCCACACCAATTCACAATCGGGCTAACCAACAACACAACTTATTTTCTACATGCATCTTCCTCCGGACCAGAGATTCGACATACATTCCGTGCCTTCTATCAGAATACACTTTATATAATTCTACTACTATAAGCATATATTTTACTTGACATACATACAGTCGACATATTCTTTTAAAAATCCTAACCTTCTTTTCCGGCTACTTCATCATTTTTTCTCCATACTACACGAAACCCACACTGAATAAGATGTTCAATAGAGAGAAAGAGAGAAAAAATTACATCATAATATCCAGCGTTATGTACACATGATATTACTGCATATTACTACATGTATTTACTCACTCATACCATATCATCACAATACTACACACATTGAGAAGCTTTTGCTGAAGGGCATGGACTGTATAAAACTTACCACAAAACTAACATACATTTTGCAAAAATGGGGCTGTTCATATACTAAAAAAATTTGCAACCTAAAAAAGATCTTCCAACTTGCGTCATTTTTTTCTTAAAAGAAAGTTTTAAAACTTCTAGAATGAAAAACCTGTTTGAGTTGCAAAAGGTCTTTTATACAAAGTTAATAAATAAAATATCATATAGTATTTAGTCTTGTATCTTCATCATGATTCACATTTCATATGGAAATACCTATATGAATGCATATGATATGCATACAAGTAGCTTCTTTATGTAATAGATAGGATGAGAAAGTTGTGACGTTGTGAGTTAGTAAAGTCCATAACTTACTTGGATAAAATTAAGTCTTCTCTCCTTTTAAGAGGAATAAAAACTTTTACAACTTTATTCCGCAGTTTCTTAAAATCTATCTTGTCTCACAAGAAAATTAGTTTTTCTTATAGGAGAAAGTGAGACTACCACCACCACTAGTATTTAATGAAAGCTGACATCATCATGCATATGCTTCCATTCCTTTTCTAAATAGACTTTTGTTACATAAGAAAAAAAACTGACTTAGATATATGCCTGCTTTTGAAATGAATCATTGTAGCATTAAAAATACAATGTTAAGGATTTAATAGCTCCATTTTTTAACTTTTAGTAGTAAAAATTGAAGGTCAAAGGATTTTCATTAAAGTTAAAGCGACAATTTAACAAAAAAAACGAACAAGAAAGAGTTATCACTTTAAAAAAATTCGAAAACTAAAGTAAATTCATGTTAAAGAAAGTTGCAATACACTTTTTGATTTCTACACCGTAACAAGCTATAGAGTTTATAGATCGTTAAAGAATGAGTTACTTTGACTAGATGTAGAGGAAAGAGGACATTGAAACTGAGAAAAGTCAGCATTGATGTAAAGCTTTGTGCTAATGAAAATTGTAAAGTTAGTGGTGGTGGTTCACTTTACGCTTGGATAACTTTGTGTACGCATTTTCAAGAAAATATTTACTATTCACATCAGAACTAAAACTCTGAAGCTACTGAAGCAACCCGAATGGGAATTTCCTTATGATCGCAAGCAACGGCTTAAAATCATTCTTTAAATAAGTCTGCATAGGAAACGACTTGAATAACTCTTTACAATTGAAGAATGCGTATGGAGTTCCTATAGATAACATACAACACACAGTACTTTTTGCATGCAGTCATTTGCCTCATTCTAGGTACGAAATTTCAGCAAGTTTCCTCCCCATGATTTGTGAATAGTTGTCCAGTCCAGGAAACAAGTATGCATCCCTAGTTCTTCTAGATTTTCGAGTCGACTTTGAAATGTTTTCACTAGAAATAAGTGGAGACCCGAAGTTTATTTATATAAAAGGAAAGGATGAGTAGAAGAGAGAAAGTAATAATAATAATAATAATTCCAACCATTTTGAATTTCTATCAAGCATTTTAGGAAATGTCAACAAGGACAATTTACTTTGTAAAAAATAGTGCATGAATTAATATTCTTGCTTTTTATATGAAAAAGGTAATAAGAAATAATATTTTTGATTAGGGAGTCAAAGGTCATTTTGAAAAATGATGCTAGTGTGAAATGTATTTACCGAAGGGTTATTCAAGGAAACTAAGGAGCATTAACCTTTTTCGTGATAAGTACTTACTTCTACACTGAAATGGCATTAAGGACTCAGTCCAGGCCAGAACTGGATGCATTTGGAACAAGGCCAGAGCTCTGTTTTCTATAGTTAAGGCTTTTCTAACTGCTCCTGCTGCTACTAGTATTTTGGCGTGAGTGACTTCAAGGGAATTTGTTGGCCGAGGAGAAAGTCAGTTGGATGTGAAGGAAAAGAGATCACGGGGTGATCCATGCATTCACAATTGCTAAAACATTTCACACATTCCCAAGGGATTGTACACACACCACTACTGCAGAAGAAGAAGTACCACCCACTAATATCCTTAGCTGGATGCTTTTGATTCTAATAATTGAAATAGGATCCATGGCGAAGTTTAAATTCTGTATGTTATCAGAAGTGAGAGTATTGCAGCAAGTTTGTTTGCACGCTAAGAAGCCATCAATACTACACTTTTCTATATTAATTAGGAAAGCTCTTTTGTTGTAAATTGAAACCAACTTATTAGGTTATTAATTTTGCATTATGGAATATATTGTAGTTGAAGGCTAAATTAATGGTAAATGAGATAATGAGTGTTGATCATGAAATATTCAACAGAATATTGCAAAATAACTTCATTTTCGGTCGAGTCTTTTCAATCAATGTGAAAGTTGCATGAAAAATATTATTAGAAATGTTTGGGTTCAATATTTCTTAATTTTTATCCAAAGACTTTCAAATATACAATTTACAAAGAATATAATAAGAATATCAAGTCGTTTATATTTAGAATCCAGTATCATGTTGCATTCGAAATGCCAACAGGCAATTTGTCTAATTCTAATTAGCTTTTATATGAAAAGAACATCCCACAGTTTAATTAGAAAAAAGTCAACCAAAATTTAATTAAAACTGGGAGTCCTTTAACCTACAGGTAATTAAGTAATTTGAAACTAAAAGACTATTTTTGCATCTTTCAAGAAATTGATGAACAAAAAATAGCTACAAGCGAATTATAGTTACTCCTACATGGCATTCATTAATATTTTGCAATCTCTTTGATCCCTAATCCCGAAATAACAATATATTATTACTTTACTATTTTAATATGATATGATATAAGTTACAAAACTGACTTTAGCTCTTAAGCTTCTTTAAAATTTCATAAATATGCCAACAGAAAATAAAATATCAGCGTACTTTTTTGAGAACATTTTTCAATATAGACTGACTCGACTACCACCAGTATAAAGTAGCACTTTCACTGAAACATATAAAGTTGACTGTGATCGTCTATTTATTAGACAGTCTGAAGATGGATGGTATATATGACCCTTTTGAGAAGTACATCATCACGGTTGATACTAGTACAAAAAATAATAATAATCTTTAAGAGAGAAAAAGGTAGGAAATAGGTAGTAGTAGTAACAGGGAGTAGTGCGAGATGTATAAAAAGATGTAGTTATTTTCTGAGAAATGACAGTACAGCCGTTTCCTTTGCCCTTTTTCATAGAATAATATAGACATTTCACTTTGGTTGTCTCAGTCTATTCGATACAATGATATATACGAAATGATGCCACTGCTACTACTACACCACACTGCATGCCTTTGAGTCCTCACTCCACTACACTCTTCTGTCTGTCTACTTTTACTTTTCTACGCTCTCCAATACTCGTACCTGCCAAACTTAAAAAATAAGGTGAAAGTATTGCTGGAAAGTAAGCAGAGTTCAGAGTATAAATTCCGTGCTATTCATTATATATTTTAGTAACATATGAGATTACACGATCTAAAGTTCAAGGGAGATAGATACTACTAATTTCAAAATTGGGCTGGAAATTGCTTCAAAGTAAAAGCTAACGCCAAACTGTACTAACTAGGATTTTTGTAGAATAGATGACTCTGACCCATAACTTATAAACAGTCTGATCTTCTTTTTTTTAGAAAAAGAGATTGACATCCACCTTGTAAGAAGAAGAAGGATCTTTCATTCAGTGACATTTGACCCGTAGCATAGGAACTCTCGTTAAATTTTTTGTACCTTTAAAAAGAGATTTTTCTTCTTTTTTTTCCTCATTCTATTTTATACTTGGAATTAAGTTATTTTTCTGCACAGAGATGAATGAATGGAGCTCTAGATAGAGAAAGAGATGAAAGTAAGAAAGGCCAAGCAAATAAATGCCCTCGTGATGGAAAAGGACAGAATGAGAATGAACTAGTGAAACTGTGCCATTTCCTCTTACCTCTATCTTTTTTATTATGAAATGAAACAGTCTATCCAAACTATCTTGAGTGTCTTACATAAATCGCGTGGGCATGTGTATTAATCAATACAGATTCTTTTGGGCTTCTTTCCACAAATATTGGTTAATGGACTATGGACCCAACTCAAGTTTGTAGAACTGGATAATCATTTCTAGCAAATGCACTGAAGGGGAGTTAAGCTCCCATTTATTTCTTTGAATGACGACCCATGATGACTCCGTAGTAATGCTTGAATTTTGTGTTAACTTTAATGAAAATAAGACAATCATCTACTCATGATGCATTCGATCTCAGTGAATGACAAGAGTCGATCCGTGTCACAAAAAACCAATGCTTGTCCTATATCCGTCTTGGTGCATCCTTCACTCTTTACCGATACACTTCCGAGCCCCCTCCCTCTACTTGGAGCATTCAAAGGGAAAAATGTAATTTATGATCGGCTTTTATAACATTGAAGGTGATTACATGCACTAAGCAGGTACTCGAGAAGTGACTGTTTCTCTCCTCTCTAAAACTCTCTTTTCTCAAAGTCAGTCGAATGTGCAATGCTGATGGATATTTACCAAAGTCTCAAGGGAGTCGAATCTCATCATCATGACATCACTTGACCTACCAACGAGAAACGGGTACTTCATACCTCTATCTCTATTCAACTCCTTGCTATAATAAACCAACCTTATTTTCACAGAAAACTCTTATTCACAATCCCATCCATCCTATTTGTGTCAAACAATACTTACTTTACTCTTCAAAAGTTAATTAAGCTATATATGAGAGAAAAAGTAATCTGCTTACAAAACGGAAATTCTTCTTTGAAAATTTGCCCTTTTCCGAAAAACCTACGGAACAAACAAGAATGAACTAAAAATAAATATGCTTGAAAGATTACATTTTCGATAATGTTATTCATTTCATACACCTCCAACCAACTTTCAGTCATCTACATGAAAGGAAGCCTTTTCAAAGCTCATTGGACAATTCATTGCTTATAAAGAGCTTAAGTATTTCTACCCAATTGGTCTTTGGCTTCGTATTTAGAAATTTATCATAAGTCAACTGATGTAATTTGTTGAAAAAACTAATTCAGTAGCATTTCAGTTCTTGATGTAGACTTTAAGGAGCTTAGTATTTTTAGGCATTTCTCCAACAGGATTACGTAACAGAAGAGGTCAGAAAAAGCTGGTTAAATTCTTTTGGACATAATACGTGTCCAGTTATGTATTTCGGCGACTTCAATCTTTATTTGAGACCCTTTGCACTTTCCAATAATCAGTGACTAGCATTTTAACAAAATTACTTCGTGTGATTTATGGGTAGGGAATAACTCTTTCTTTCTCTCTCTGGAATTTAATTGCACAAGAAATCCTTAATTTTATTCTGAGAAACCCAAGGATATAATTAAGGAGTGTGGAACATATTACAGAATAGTGAATAGGATTCGTTTTACAGCCTATATTTCATAATTTTGAAAAGAGCGACAAATCGTACAATCATAAATTTTTAGGAGCAATTAATATATACAGTCCTCATCAGCTTCAAACTAGTTTATATAAGTAGCAATATAAGTTTCAAACCCATAACACACGCGTTCACACATTCCTCCCAAAAAATATTGTTTTCAGGATTTATACAAACTTCCTAATTACTCACGAAATCAATGCACTAAAAATTTCAAACGTCATGCCATTACATATGAGTCAAAATAAAATACCTATTTTTGCAAGTAAATCCCTTGATAAAGCATAAAACATAATACACTCCACCACACCACACCACCACCACCACCACCACAATAAAAAAGCTCATTCTGGTAAATTACAAAAGCCCTTGCGGCCTTCGAGAATTTTACTGAACCAGAAAATATTTCCCCCCAGCCGAATACACAATACAACACAAACACTAGTAGTATCAACCTTTAGAGCAAACCTATTATAAAACACATAACACTGTTACGTGATAATGATAAGGTATAAAAAAGTAGGTCTTACCTGTCCTTCTTTCGCCTTTCCTCCAGTATGTCTGTAATTAATCCCGTAATAAAAATCACGCCTGTTAATTAATTTGAGTTCTCATTTTCATTGTCAGACTATACGCCGTTCTCGTCACGTCACGTCACGCCACGACACAATACAACAAAACCCATGGTCTCATGGCATTATCCCATATCATGATATATACCGACCACCACACTGGACCAGATTAAGTACTTTACAGTTACTATTGTTCTAGCCGTGTAGTGTATGTACGATGCCAGGATTAAATTTGACCCATATAGTAGGATAAGGGCTATGCAACAACGCTGCTTCTGCTATACGTGTTTGCTATACCATTTGGGACTAAATCCCATTAGAGATTATTAGGATAGGTAATCTTAGCAGCGGTAGTAGTAGTGGGTACATAGCAGCTCAGTGAAAGCCTAGTCATATAGGCATTATACAGTTTCCATATACACAAGCCCCATCATATTAGGAGTACCACACCGGGTCAAATGGGAATTTTCTTGGGTTTTTTTTCCTAGCTGCCTCCTCCTCAGCTTCAATTCACTTTCTTTCTTCGGGGCTTTCCCGTCCCAATTTCACATTTATTTCACCCGGATTTCTTTCCCATTCTTTCCCCGTCTTTAGTAGTTTGGTCGTCCATCAGCCAGCCGTCCTTTTTTGTCTGAGAGAACACGAAAGTTTGCATGCAGGACACATTCATATATGTAATTCATCCATATCCACACAGAATTCACACGTAAAGACTTATTTATAAATATACACACTACTAACTAATAGAGCTAAGTTACACTGTGTTTGTGTGTATGTAGAACTATAGTAATTTCGTAATCGTATGTATTTTTATATCGAGGACACTTAACCTTAAGATACCCTTTCTTAAGTAAGAATATAATATGTCGAGTAAGTATTTCTTTTTTATTAAAGTATTTCATAGGAGACGGAAAGCACACTCGTTTACTGGTTTTTAATGGAATAATATACATTTTTGTACACAAAATCTGCATGTATTTTCCCACCATGATCACCATATCATTTTGATATCGAATCGTACCGTATACTGTGTTGCATCTTGCATCAACTACTGCAGCATCAGAGTGTACGTTTTTATAATAAGGTTAAAATGTCATGTATGTACATTATATAATATTCTTGTAGACCATAGAATAGGAGATTCTGTTGTAATATTTTTTAATTTTTTTAAAAATTTATTTGAATTCGAATTTCGACATGGTCTAGCTCTGTAGAGTTTTCTTTATTTTAAATATTTTTTGTGTATTTTTGGAACATTTTAAACGTCCGTTCCAACATAGCCTTCTTGGTAGCCTTCGTCAGGAGAGTCTCTGGCATTTGGGGCTGTGATTCGAGCACCAACTTTATTCTTATTCCACACCCCGGACATTACCGGAGGCCCACTAACTACACCTGCACCAGCTACTATACCACCACTACCACCACCACCCCCACTGACACTTCCGTTCGTCATACCGTAGTAGGTTGAGTCACTGTATACACTATTCTC